>JABTXL010000003.1:8882214-8940422 GCA_025134845.1 Neodon shergylaensis | reverse complement strand
TTTCTTTCTTTCTTTCTTTCTTTCTTTCTTTCTTTCTTTCTTTCTTTTCTCCTTCCTTCCTTCCTCTCTCTCTCCCTCCCTCCCTCCCTCTCTCTTTCGTTCTTCCTTTCTTCCCTCCCTCCCTCTCTTCTTTCTTTCTGTCTTTCCTTTCTTTCCTTTTTTTCGGGGGTATACATCTGGGCAGTGCACCATTATGGGCTGTGTACCCATATCTGTAGGCATATGTGTGAAAGCCAGAGGACAACATCAAGTGTCAGCAGGTATTATTCACCTATAAGCTTTTATTCATTCTTGTATTTATGTATTTATTTATTTATCAAGATGGGGTACCTCACTGATATGGAACTGATCTCACTGTTCTTATCATCAAATAAACTAGGTTGGTTGCCTGGTGAGTCCCAAAGTTCTACTTGTCTTCAGTTGCCCCCCCCACAACCCAGATCTGGAACTAAAATCCTGGACACTATGGCCGACAATTTTTATACCTTGGTGCTAAGGATCAAACTACGCTCCTTGTCCTTGCAAGGCAAGCCCTTTACTGGCTGGGTTGTCTCCTCAGCTCCACATCAGCCTCTCTAAACACTTCTGTATTGTTGGAGGGATTAAATGAATGTTTGGTTCAAAAACCTTTAGCCTAGTCCCGCGGACTTCAGTAGGTGCTGGGGGAAACGGTAAGAGCAGGAAGAGATGTGGAGAGAGACACAGCTGTGCGGGCTAATAGAGGTGGAGACAGTCATTAAGAAAACATTCAACTCACAGCCCTTGGCAGTGGGAGCAGAGGAAGCCACATCTCAGCTAGCATGCTTGAATAGGATCGGCTGTAACTCTACACAGCTCAAAGCGCGCCATGCCCTCGGGTAACGTAAGGAAAGGTGTTTGCCTCCTTCTCCTCCAGGACAGGTGCTCGACTGATACAATTTAGGGTCTCAAATTCCCCAGCTTAATTGTTTGCTCTATACACAAGTTAGCCCGGCTCCGAACACCTGTGGACTAAGTTCTTTTGATACACCAAAGCCTGTCTTTTATTAAGCTTTTGCAAGCAGTCAAAATAGGACCAAATGTCCATATGCCCCGCTTATCCACGTGGGCAAGAAGTAAGCCCTCATGGGGACTGCACGGTTACTACTTAAAATAGCCATCAGCTCCTTGGGCTTTGGAAAATATGGTTTGCAATTAATGCAGCCAGAGTTAGATATGAAATAAATTGAAATATTTTATATGTATAGAAACTTGCCTACACACTCATAAAATTTCCTATTAGTTGTACTTGAGGTTTATCCATGTTGAATCGATAAAAAATGATTTAGAACGGAAGGCTTCCAACAGCTGGTTACGCTTTCAGTCTTCCATAAAGAAGTTAAAATTAATTTTAATATGTTGATGGTGCTTATTGATGATAATATTCATAATAAATATCCATCGGAAAAATTCTCTGGCATATCTATGTGACAGAAAGGTCAGGAGTGTTAATGACGATCACCATACAAAATGCAATTCAGTCAATTACTTTAATTAAATCTAAAACTACTTTATGTCTTCTCATTTATATAGTAAACTGATAGGGGGGGGAAGGGCAGCATCTTTATCCGGCTTCTTTTAGAGTCCAAAGTTGAGGGGGGGGGAGCTTTCAGGTTTTGCTTTAAGATTTGTAGCTCTTGTGTTTGTTCTGGAATATTTAATGTAATTATGGGTCTTGCACGCAGTATGCTTGCTATAACAAGAGGAAGAAAAGGTGGAGATTTCCTTCTGAATGCGTTTTGCAGAAGGAGAGATTTGCCTCTGCAGATGCTAATCTTGCATTTAACACACTGGGTGATACTGGCTACAGCCAACATTCCAGGATAAACGGTAGAAACGTCTGAATTTCTTTCATCACATAGTTGGGGATCAGAAGAGAAAGAAGTTAGCTATTTGAATTCTTTACAACCTCCTAAGCCTGAGCCTTTAAAATTCACTTGGCATTTTGACTCCACCAACGGTTCTTTCAGAACCGATGGCGTCCTACAGAACTTTGCATTTCTTTCTATGTTGTTAAACTTGAAAATCGGAAAACTGGACATTTAAACATAAAAGGCATCGGGCCTGGGGAAATGTTTCAATGGTGAATCCTCGTCACTGACCCAAAATCAGGGAGGGAGAGAAAGAGAGAGTACCTGGGCTAGACTGGCTAGCTACACTAGCTAGAGTCAGAGAGCTCCAGGTTTAGTGAGAGACCCTGCCTTAATAAGGAAGGTAGGGAGTGGCTAATTCAGTGATTCAGTTTCAACTTTGGGTCTCCACATCTACGCACACACCTTCGCACACACATGTGCACCCACACACACGTCTACCACATATGCATGTAGACAAACAAAATGGAATCGATCAACTAATGTAAACATTCAGCTGATTTTCAAGTTACTTAGTGCTTATTACTTAGCATTACCATCAAACCACGTGAAGTCTTGTCTGGATCCTAACAGGAATTGCGTTCTAGACTGGATCCTAACAGGAATTGCGTTCTAGACTGAAGGAGCTAAGAAACAAATGTACAAAGAGCAAACTCAGTGGTATTGGATAGCAGGAAAAACTGTGCAGGGAAACAAGCAGGACACCGAGTGGGAAACTCCCTGTGTGTCCCAGACTGTAGTGCTTTGGGATAGAAAACCCTGCATCTCAACAAATCCCCAGTCCTAGATGAACTTATACCTATTTGGACGATTACCATCCAACTGCATCTGTAACTGGATAGTTAAATATCCGAAACACTTCAGAATTTGAAACTTTTGGACCAATATCACGGCACCACCAGTGGAAACTTCAATTTTTCACCTCACATAACGGGTAGAGTCAGACTTCATGTGCACTAGAAGTATTATGTAAAATTGTCCTCAGTCTGTGTAGATAAAATAGCTCCAAAGCATCAATGAATTTTGTGTTTACAACTGGGTCGCCCTTGAAACTCTCCCATTGTGTGTTATGTCAATATTGCAAAAACCAAAACAAATGATAAATCTGAAATGCTTCTGGTTCCAGGCACTTTGTCACATGATCTTCAATCTGCAATGAGAAAGAATGCCTCTCTAGGACGGACATATCTGAGTTGGGGTAAGAGCAATTCAAAAGCTCTACCTGCATACATCTACAGAAATAGCAAGGCAAGGAGCATCCTCTTCCAGTATGCTCCCACAAAGGGATCCATGCTTTAAGAAAAATAAACATATGTAAGATGTTTTCTATCAGCCAGAAAAGTCATGATCTTATCTCTTTTCATAACTCCAAGTGACAAGAATTATATTTGCATTTTCCATATCAGATATATGTCTGCATAGGTTCAAAGCCTACTGCATATGAAGAAGTGAGCTTAAACTGCTTTAGGAAGGAAGAATCATTGGGCCATAGCCAAGCGGCTGAAAGACAAAGGTAACGGAAGGAAAGTTGAAAGCAGCAAGGGAAACACAGATTCCTCAATAGGATTAACAGCTGCCTTCCTACAGAAGCATAGAGCCCCAAAGGGCAATTCTTCGCATCTAAGGGGTTCAGTGGAGGCAAGACAAGGCAATCCTGAAAACAAGTGGAATTTGAAGCTGATTATAAAGGTAAAACAATCAGGAAAGTATGGCCATGTTCTACATAAAGGTAAATACTTAGATCAACGGAATTTAACCGAGCATCTAGAAATAAACACTTCTCTAACCCAGTCAACTGATTTTGGACAGGGGTACCAAGACCAGTTGGCGAAAGAAAATAAAATCTTCTCAAGATGTGATCCTGGGGTAACTGAATGTCAACTTGCAAAAGACTATAATTAGTCCACCCACTCTATGTTATGTTCAAAAATAACCTCAAGATGGATTATAGAATTAAATGTAGGAGCTAAGACAGAAGTGGGCAATAGTTTTCTAAATATGACACCACAAGAAAAAGCATTAAGAGAAAAAGGAATGTAAGTCTAACTTTATCAAGGTTACTAAGAAACTTTTATGCTTCAAAATGCCATCAAGAAAGCGAAAACACAAGACACAAGACAATGCAGTATTTTCAACTCATATATCTAATGAGGGACTTGAAGGCAGAGTATAAAATGTTTCTCAAAATTAAAGAATGAAAAGAAAACATTCAATAAAAAATAGGCTAAGGATATGGTTCAATTAACAAATGCTTACCACGCCAGGATGAAGACCTGCATTTGATCACCACAACTCACATAAACATCAGTCATGGGGGCAGGTACTCAGTGTTTGGGCTGCTCAGACAGGCTGATCTCTGTAGCTCACTGGGCACCAACATAGCCTAGTTGACAAGTTCAGGGTTCTTGAGAGACCCTGTCTCAAAAAACCAAGGTGGATGTTGCCTGAGTAACGATACTTGAGGTCAACATGTGAGCACATGAACTTACACACATGTGCAATCACCCCCACATATACGCACATACTAGGGAAAGCTTTGTATACTAGGATTTGAGTAGATCCCTTTCTCTGAAGAAAATGTGCAGATTCCCAATAAGTACATAAAAAAGACGTTCAATATCAGCTACAATGGCATTTCACTGTATATGTTCACTAAGAGGGTAAAAATAGAAGAAGAGAGACAATAACGAGACTTGATGAGGAGAGAAATTGACACCCCCATGCACTGACAATGGGATTAAGAAATACTGAAGAAAGTATGTTAATTTCTCAAAATGTAAAACATAGATTTCTCATAGGATATGGTAATTTCACACTTAGGCATGTAACTGGAAGAACTGAAAACTCTTGAACATGGTAACAGCTTCAAGAATCTTGTCAGCCATTTTATTCGAGCTGCCAAAAGTGGAAGTCACCTAAGAACTGATCAGCTCGTGATCACATAACCAAAGCATGATATATCCACACACTGGATCATATTGGGTCTTAAAAAGAAATGAAGTACTTGTATGATATGTGGATGACCCTTGAGCATTTTCCAGTTAGTGAGAGGAGTTGGACACTTCAGACCACATAGTAGACATCTCTATTTATATTAAATGTTGAGAACAGGCAAATCCATAGAGACAGAAAGTGGTTTGGTGATTGCTGTGTAGCACAGGAGAACTACCAACCGCTCCTTGACTTAAGTTCTGGGATCACCAGCGCAGCATCAGGTTCTAAGTAGTTAATTTTTCTAAGACATAATAACTGGCTGGGTTCGAAATTTCCTGCTAGTACCCATTACCCACTTCCTTTAGATGGTTGGAAGACCTTGTCATTGGAATGAATTTCCCAGGTGCCCTTGCGGGTAGGTGTAGCCATTTGTCTTCACTGTCTAAAACTGTTGGCCCTCTACCTCCTCCTCCCATTTTCAGCAGGCTGAAGCGCACGCATGCGCTGCTAAGCTGCCTTCGAATAGACTGTCAAGAGCACCAGACAGACCATAGGCTGTGCTGCACCGCCAATTGGAGGGCAGAACCTCCTAATCTCACTGATGAAAAGGGAGAGCAAACTCTCCATCGTGCGCTAGCCATTGGCATTCAAATCTATAAAATAACATCTTGGGCATCATGGTCATTAAAGCTATACACGTTATTTTTTCCCTTCCTTTGGACCTATTCTCAGATGGTTTCAGATGAACAGTTAAGGGCATTAGGGTCAATGAGCACAGTCCTCTTCTTTGGGGACTTGAAAGTATGGTGGTGAAGTTGGTCACATGCACAAATAGCAGAAAATGTAGTAAAGAACAAGGGCAGAGATTTGCACAATGTGTGTGGAATGCAGGTATTTATTTGGGTTGAAGCAGAGGGCAGATGTCCAAGCCAGAAGCCTGCACTTGGACATCATGAAAGAGGTGACAGCTGAAGCCCTGGGCTATAATTAGTCATCATTAGAGTCCCACACCAGTTCTCCATGCACACTTCAGCTTTTTTCTATTTTTAAAATAATTATTTATTTTGTAAAATCAAGCCATTTAAAATTAGCCTTAATGCTAGTGTTTCCATAAATAAGGAAAGCATTGGTAACAATTTCATTTCTTCTATGTGCGTTTGTCCAGGCATGTGTGTGTTCATGTGCACATGAGTACGCAGGTGTGCAGATGCATCTACAAGTGTGTGGATATGGCGGGCTGGGGTTTTGTTCCTCAGAAGCTGTCCACCCTGCTTTTGTGTAGAAGCATCTCTCACTGTGGTCCAGAGCTTACTGCTTATACTGGACTGTCACACCAGTGAGACTCAGGGATATTCCCACCTCAGCTTCCCCAGTACTGAGACTGTAACTGCTATACCTGGCTTTTTCCAAGGGCAGTGAGGTTTCAACTTAGGCCCTTATTTCTGCAAACACATGGCTCACCTAGCAACCTCTCTAATCCCTGATTTTACTATTTCTCATACCTATTAGAAAACAACACAGCACAAAACGATGTCACGGCACAGAATTGAACATAAGAACTTATGAACTAAGATGAAAAATTATATCATCTTCATCTGCTGCAAATGATTTTTCTAGTTAGTTGACAGTTAGTTGGATGTTATGCATATCCTCCAGAAATCTTTACTTAGATTATCTAAGTGCCAATTTGGCACAATGATGTACTTACCTATCTCGTAGCAAATCAGTTATCTTCAAAAGTTTTGTTTTTTAATTTTAAGATGATGTCAGGAGTACACAAAATGGAAAACGCCCCTGAAATTGTTGATACACTTTCTTCTCAATGTTAACCTTTTATGACGTCATGATGCTAAGAATGAAAATACAGTTAAGAACAGTAGTATTAATTAAGCTACAGTCTTGATTAGATTTCACCAACATTCCCTTCTTCTCTTTTTTGTCTTCTCCTCCTCCTTCTCCCTTTCTTACTTTTGCGATTTTAAGAGTTAACCCTCTATCTAAATTTGCCTGTTGTATTTAACTTTTACTCTATTCCCTTTTCAGGGTTGGCAAACATGAAGACAGCTGGAATGAGAGCTGAGTGACCAGGTGGGTGAAGAATGAAACCCTGGGTTTGTCAAGGAGTTGATTGTAGGGACCCTGGAAATCATGAAGACCGGCATCCTAGGTAGGACGATTACTTATTCAATCATTAGTCCTGGAAACATTGTTGAGCATGGGCCATACTGTTGACACCAGGTCAGGCACCGAAGTGTGACAGGCCTCCATTCAACTCTGGCTTGCTGGCAGTTCTAGCCTTATAAGTCTCATCAGTGACCCCTGCCATTAGGCTATAATACCAGCTATTGCCTTCCATTAGAACTCCTCAATGAGGATCTTACCACAGGCTTGAAAGAGTTAACGTCATGAGGATGTTTCCCTCCCTCCCCCTCCAGGCCTGGGAACCCTGTACCAGCTCTGTCCAACCTGGCATGCATTAGGCTCCCAGTATGTATTTTCCTCCCCCGCCCCTCTGTTTATATCTCTGTTTTTTGTAAAGTCTCCTAAACTGTAGCCATGTCTTCCAAGATCTTTGACAGTGTTATAAATTTCATTAAGAAGATAGAGCCTTACGGGGCAATTAACTCCAAAAGTGGCACAAAGCAAGAGCCAGGAGATACTGGCGGGCGGTACTTAGTGCTGAGCTCTGAAATTGAGATAAGCCCTATCCACCCTGGGTTGTGTTTAATGTTCACTGCCGCTTCCACACCACTGCTACAACCTCGCGGTCACCGTGTTAACACTCCCCAGTATCTATTACAATTAGTTTTTGATTAAGAGGCCTAACATGGCTTTTGAAGCTTTTTACCTTGGGTCAAATGGCCGGTGATGGAGTGAGCTGAGCAGACACCTCCCTGAAACAAAGTGTATTGTAAAAGGCTTCAAGCGAGCGCTATTTTATCATCCTAATGGAAACCAGATGACTCGGGACTCTCCCCTTAATTTCCACTATTTACTGAAGAGTCCTTGTTTTGAATTACTGAAAGATTTATTCTGAAATGACGACCTCATGCATTAAGAATCGCTAATAACAGGCATTGGAAATTTGGGAAAGCTTTTAAAGATAGCCCAAGAGGTTTTCACAGAGGGTTGATCCTCGTTTATTCTCTCCTAAGGTTTTTTTTTTTTAAGAGAGCACATGCCTTTGCCCTTTTCTGGTATTTAAGTATTATTCTAATTATTGTTTATGAGGGTTTTCTTTGTCTAACACTGCTTTTCCTGCTAGGGTTTCAGTTGATAATCTTGGTCTTTTACCTAAGAGAAAGGTCATGAGTGCTTGGTGAAGAAAGAGAAACTTTGTTTAGTTATGTAAGATATAATCCCCTGTGAACCGGAGTTACATGCAAGCTTTGTAAAGGTTTAGATGTTACACGGGAAAAAAAATTGTCAAAATAAATTATGCGGCTGGGGAGAAGGCTCAGGGCATAGGACGCTTGCCATGCCAACATGAAGACCTGCATTTGATCCCCTAAAATCCCTGAGTGTAAAAGATGGGTGCTATGGTATGAGGCTGTAATCAAATCAGTGGCAAGAGAAAGACTAGATTCCTGGGGTTTGCTGGCCCGTCTAGCTTTAGCTAAACTGGTATGTTCTACATTGAGTGAGAGCCCCGTCTCTCTCATTTGCTAGAAAGTGACTGAGGAGGACACATGATTTCAACATCTGGTTTCTACACACATTGCATGCTCACACATGAACACATACGAAACATATCTGTAAGTAGAATGAAGATGCTTTGTTGCTTTGTAAATGGGGTATAACTAGCTCACGAAGTTGATGAAAGGGAGCCACTTAAAATTCCTGAAAAATAATTTCAATGGTAAACAGTTGTGCACGTTTAGGTGTTACAGTGTAGTGTTCCAGTCTATCTGTGGAATGTATAGTCACTAACTCACTGTGCATCAACTCCCGGGCACTTGCCATTTCTTTGTATAGGAACATTCAAATTTTCTCTTTTAGCTACTCTGAAATACACACTTAATTGCTGTTCTCACAGTACCACAACTTGAGTGCTCACGGGCCTTCTAGAGCCCCTGTGTTAAAGGTTTTGCACCAGGGTGGTGCTGTGTTAGGAGGTAGGGGTGAATGTGTGTTATGTTTGGGTCTTTAGGGGGGCATGCCGCTGAAGGTGGGATGAATGTGTGTTATGTTTGGGTCTTTAGGGGGGCATGCCGCTCAAGGGTCTATGCCACTCCTTTCCTTTTAGCCCTCTAGCCATGAGGTTTGTTTTGCCATGCTATTTACCAAGGCCATCTGGCCTCCACACTGGAATCCTTAAAACAGTGGTTCTGTTAACAGAACACCTGAAAATTCTAGAACAAAAAGAAGCAACCTCACCCAGGAGGATTAAACGGCAGGAAATAATCAAATTGAGAGCTGAAATCAACAAAATAGAAACAAAGAAAACAATAAAAAGAATCAATGAGACAAAGAGTTGGTTCGTCAATTAAATCAACAAAATAGATAAATCTTTATGCAAACTAAAAGGCAGAGAGAGAATATCCAAATTAACAAAATCAGAAATGAAAGGGGGACATAACAACAGACATGAAGGAAATCCAGAGAATTATCAGGTCATACTTCGAAAACCTGTGCTCCATAAAATTGGAAAACTTAAAGGAAATGGAAAATTTTCTGGATAAATATCACTTACCAAAATTAAATCAAGACCAAATAAGCAAATTAAATAGAACTTTGAATGCTGAAGAAATAGAAACAGTCATCAAAAGTTTCCCAACTAAAAAAGCCCAGAACCAGATCTTTCAGCGCAGAATTTTACAAGATTATCAAAAAAGAGCTAATACCAATACCCCTCAAATTGTTCCACACAATAGAAACAAAAGGAAAAATGCCAAATTTTTTTATGAGGCTACACTTATCCTGATACCCAAACCACACAAAGACATTACGAAGAAAGAGAATTACAAACCAATCTCCCTCATGAATATTGATGCAAAAATACTCAATAAAATACTGGCAAACAGAATTCAAGAACACATCAGAAAAATCATCCCCCATGAGCAAGTAGTATCCATTCCAGAGATGTAGGGATTGTTCAGCTAATGAGATCTCTCAGTGTAATCCACCATATAAACAAACCGAAGAATAAAAACCACATGATCATCTCATTAGATGCTGTAAAAGCATCTAATATCAATAATATCAATATCCCTTCCTGATAAAAGTCTTGGAGAGAATAGGGATACAAGAAATGTATCTAAACATAATAGAGGCAATATACAGCAAGCCAATAGCCAACATCAAACTAAATGAAGAGAAACTCAAGGCAATCCCACTGAAATCAGGAACAAGACAAGGTTGTCCACTCTCTCCATATCTATTCAGTATAGTATTTGAGGTTCTAGCTAGAGCAGCAATAAGACAACAAAAGGAGAAAAAGGGGACAAATTGGAAGAGAAGTCAAACGCTCACTATTTGCTGATGATATGATAGTTTACATAAGTGACCCCAAAAATTCTACCAAGGAACTTCTACAACTCATAAACACCTTCAGTAATGTAGCAGGATACAAGATTAACTAAAAAAATCAGTAGCCCTCCTTTATACAGATGATAAATGGGCTAAGAAAGATATCAGAGAAATATCACCCTACACAATAGCCATAAACAATATAAGATATCTTAGGGTGACTCTAATCAAACAAGTGGAAGACCTGTATCAGAAGAAGTTTAAATATTTGAAGAAGGAAATTGAAGAAGACACCAGAAAATGGAAAGATCTCCCATGCTCTTAGGTAGGCAGAATTAACATAGCAAAAAATGGCAGTCTTATTAAAAGCAACATACAGATTCTATGCAACCACCCAAATCAAAGAAAAATTTTTCATAGACCTTGAAAGAACAATACTCAACTTCATATAGAAAAGCAAAAAACCCAGGATAGCCAAAACAATCCTGTACAATAAAGGAACTTCTGGAGGCATCACAATTCCGGACTAAAAAGTTTACCACAGAGCTACAGTACTGAAAGCAGCCTGGTATTGGCATAAAAACAGACAGGAGACCAATGGAACCAAATTGAAGACCTGAATATCAATTCATCTACCTATGAACACCTGATTTTTGACAAAGAAGCAAAAAATATAAAATGGAAAAGAGCATATTCAACAAATGGAGCTGGCATAACTCGATATCAACATGAAGAAGAATGAAAATAGATCCATATCTGTTGCCATGCACAAAACCCAAGTCCAAATGGATCAAAGTCCTCAACATAGAAGCAACCAGTGTTTACTTATTCTACTGCACATTATCCTCTGCAGCTCCATCCATGCTGACATAGACAGCAGCATCTTATGCTTTTTAGTGCCTGAATAGTGCTCATGCATGTGTGTGTGTGTTTGTGTGTGATATATATTTGACATATATGAATATATATGTGACATATACACACATATCACACTTTATCTATCCATCTATTAATGAACAGTCCCATCAATTCCTTATCTTTGCTCTCTTCAATGCTGAGGTATTTCGACCGCCTGCCATTTTCTCACACCCCTTTTCTACTTTCTTTCTCTGACTTTGACCATGTCGTTCTCTTCGAATCCCAGTATATCCACACCTATGGTCTAGGGGTTGGGCTGAAATCAAAGCCACCAATTCTGTGATGTCACAGATGCTGGAGGCCGTTTGTGCCAGGAGGGTGGGTCTTGTCATAGGAAGGCAGTATGGAATTCTGCATAAGAGTCCTAGCTCTTCCCACGATGAACTGTGCATCCTTTGCATGATAGCCAACTCAGTGAGACCAGATTTCCTTGCATTGAAAAAAGGGACAATGTGAGCTACTTCCTAGGCTAACAGTAAATCCCCAGTAAAATAAATAAAATTAGGTCTTTAAAGAGCAGAGCAAATGATAGCCTGGTGGTGGTTCTCTTTCTTCCTTTCCTGTCCTGGCTTGTTTTTGGTTTGTTGAGACAGGGTCTCAGTATGTAGTCCTGGCTTGCCTGGAACTCTCTTTGTAGACCAGGCGGATATCAAACTCAGAAACATCTTCCTGCTTCTGCCTCCTGAGTGCTGGGACTAAAGGTGTGCGCCACCCCTGCTCTCCTGTTCTGTTTCATGTGTCCAATACAATCTGAGTGAATGAGGTCGACATGATGTTTGCCATACCATTGGCACAAAAATGCAGTGAATGTTGGCTCTGCAGTGTGTAATGTCAGAGTTTTGGAAACCCTGAGACTGGAGGCAGAGTCCTGTCTTTGTACCAAGCAAGTCAAGGACTGTAAGCAGAGAATATAGCTAGAATTAGACAGAGGGGGCAAAGAGAGAAATTTTCATGTGATGAACAGGGGTTTGACCACTAACTACACATTGTGGGAGGGACCATACCCTTTAGAGAATGGCTCTTTCAATATCTGATAACGTGATCTCTTCAGATCCCCTTCTTCCGCACCCCTGAGCCCAGCAAGTCAGGCAATATGACGTCATTACCCATGTGGAGGTGAAGAAGCGGAAGAACTGAATCATCACCATTTTAGTGTGATTAACAAGACCCATTCAGGAGAGAACACTGTCACAGATGTAGTGGCAGGGAAGATATGCATGAGTTTCATTAAAAAAAAAATAGTTAAGGGATTGTGTGCATTCTCACTTCTTAGACTTTCTTTTCCAGACAGTATTTCTCGGAGGTTGTGTGAGTTACATTTCTCCCTGTTGTATCCAAGTGACCAAGAGAAACACTTGAAGGAAGCACTGAGTTTGAATCACAGTTTCAGTGCATATTCTGTCAATGTGGAGTAGGCATGGCAGTGAGGGCACAGCTGCCGCTGCAGAGCAAGAGTGTGGACTGATGCTCACAGGGCATCCACAGTCAGGAAGCCAAGAGAAAAGATGATAGCACCATTTCCCCTTCTTTTCCTCTTTTCTTTCTCCAGGGACCCAGCCCACAGGACTAGTTTTACCCTTTATTTAACTTCTTGGGAAAGACCCTCCCAGATATGCCCAGGGGTGTGTCTCTTAGATCACGGCCAGATCGTGTCATTCCATCCCTTTCTGCTGTCACTCAGCACAAAAGGCTGTTTTCTAAGCGTGCTGCTCTGGAGAAATCTGGCTGCTCCCCATCAAAGCTTGTGCTGAGGTGTGGTCCCATAGAAGCAGCGTTGAACCATAGGGCCCAGTAGGAGAAGACCGAGTCACGGGCATGGAGCTCAGTGAATTGAATGTGTTGACTGTAGTGGGTGTTCAGCTTTGTTTCCTCTCTTCTGTCCATGTCCCCTTGTCCTTCTGTTCTCTATGACACAGGGAAGCACCATAGGTCCTGACCAGACTTGGTCTCCTGACCTTGGACATTTTAGACTCCCAATATCTGTTCCCAGATAGACCTAGGGTCTTTATAATTAACCCAGACTCATGAATTCTGTTACATCAACAGAAAATGGGCTATCACATGTGCTCCAATGATGCAGACAGTACCCTTCACCGTCACAAAGGAAGCAAGGCCCCTGGGGAATCACTAAAGAGTCCTCTAAACCCACTGGAGAAGCCTCAGCTGAGGCTTTCTGGAAGAAGAGATGTGTGGAGACAGCTGAGATGCCCACGCCAGAAGGAAGGGTGATGTAGAGAAGGCTCAATGAGGGGAAATGAGACAGCCCATCTCACCATGATGGCAAAAATTCACAAAGTAAGCTAAGGTGTGAAGAGGAGAGGGACCAGATTACGAAGTCATTAGAGCCTTGCTGGCCCTTCAGTGACAGGCTCAGAAGCACTGGCTGAGCAGTCCCAACTACACCTGGTTCTCTTCCTTCCACTTGCTCCTGGGAAGCAAGCCTGTGTCTTATTTCAGTCTCTTTCCTTCCAAACACTCTCGTCTGTGCCTTTGGCCTGCTTGGTTTTACAGTCTACCTTAGCAGATGCTTAGAGGCTGTTATTAGTATAACCAACCTTAAATAATTTAATTTTCAGGTTGGGTACGTCACAACATCTCCTGTGAGCTTGATAGTCAAGCTATACGTTTGTTGAAAAAAACTGGCATCTCCCCATTATATGTGAAAGCAGTGCTGGTCATTCATCTGTAAGCTACGTGTTAAAAGTATCACAGTGTGAATTTTGCTCACAAGGTTCTGAGGGTTTTTAGATCTTTGCTGATGCTCTGTTTCCCTATTACATGTAAGGGCATAGTTTATTCATTTTGCTTTTTAAAATATTCCTATAAACTATTTTTTAAAAAAGGGAAGATGAGAAAGCAAGGCTAAGGGACTTATTCCTGTAACTCCAGCCCTTGAGAGTAAGACAGAAAAGACTCCTCTGAGTTTCAGGCCAGCAAGGATTATATAGCCATGCTCAAAGAAGGTAAGTGCGGGGAGGATGGGAAGAGGAGGAGGAAGAGCAGGGAGAGGAAAAAATTCTATAATCATTTTTTTAATTTTATTTATTATTTTTTTCTTATAAAGGAAAGCATTTAATTTGGACTGACTTACAGTTCAGAGCTTTAGTCTGTTATCATCATACTGGGAAGCATGATAGCATGAAGGCAGACAAGAGGATGGAGAAGTAGCTAAGAGCGCTACTACATCTTGTACACAACAGAAAGTCTGTTCCCACCCTGCTTTTCCTTGACCAATTTTTTGGAAACTTCATTTCTTTATTTGTGCATCCGTTCTTTTTCTTAAATGTGAGCAGGAGATTTAAATTGGCCTCACGTGGCCTGCAGGAGAGGCCTATTGTTTAGCTTTAGCAGAGTTTCCATCAAGTAAGAACATTTAAAAGTGCAGAGATTCGAGATTTCACAGAACATCAGTGTCCTTCAACACTCGCGCAGATCTCAGGCCCCGGCTCCCTGTGAGCACTCTGCAGGGACTCAGGCATCTCCACCCCCAGTTTTGTTTCTTTACACACTAGGGAGATATGCCCTAGTCACCTGCTATCCTGATGGCTGGAACATTTGCTTTTACACCCAGAGTTCTAAACTTAAGTTTCCCCTGTCAAAAACCTGGAGTGAGCCGGTGTAGTAACAGGGGCGGCGGGGCTGTGTCCCCAGCACCCGGCCGCCCGCATGGCTAGCTTTGTACCCGAAATAATTACACAGAAACTGTATTCATTTAAACACTGCCTGGCCCGTTATCTGTAGCCTCTTATTGGCTAGCTCTTACATATCGATCTAACCCATTTCTAGTATCCCTGTAACACCACGAGGTGCGCTTACCAGGGAGGATCTTAACCTGTGTCTGGCTGGAGTGGGAGCATCATGGCGACTCTCTGACTCAACTTCTTTCTCCTCCAATCCTGTTCTGTTTACTCCACCCATCTAAGGGTTGGCCTATCAAATGGGCCTAGGCAGTTTCTTTATTAGTTAACCAATGAAAGCAACAGATAAGATACAAGACCCACCTCCATCATTTCCCCTTTTTCTGTTTAAACAAAAAAGAAAGGCTTTAACTTTAACAGTAAAATTACATATAACAAAACAGTTATCAAGTAAGAATTACAGTTACAATATTTATATCTATTTTATCTCTTATCATAACTAAGGAAAACTATAACTATTTATTCTTCAACTCCATCAAAGACTCCAGAAGGATATAATAATACCTAAGTAAACAGGAAGTCCAAAACTCTAGAAATGACAGAGACATCTCGCTGCCTGGACAGTCACCCAAAGTTCTTTTGTACCGTTGGGGCATCCGTCTTCGGCCTTCAGGCCCACAGTATCCAGCAGACATTTCCACGAAGCAGGAAATTTCAAAGACAGTTTAGTCACTTTCTGCTGTGTCCTGCAGAATGTCTCGTAGACTCTTTTATAGATCAGGAACCCCGAAAGACCATCTCACCTTTAGGCAAGTTCAGCAGTCCTCTTTCTGCGGGTTCTTTGTGTCCAGTTTATGCATCAGTCCAGGCAAGAGCAGTTTCTTGCCCAAATGGCTATCAAACTCCATAAGGATCCTCTTCGATGCCCATCTTCCTCTCAAAGTAGATTGGTGCTGCCAGGAGCAGACGTGTCTCATTGTCATGAAAAGCCCTAAGTTATTAAAACATTTAAATGCCATATTCTGCAGTCTTTGAAAGATATGAAGAATGCCTATCTAACTGAAATATATCTCTATATATCTAGAAAATCTAACTAACATGACTACAAGTTTGACTATTATCCATTAGCAACCTATATTTCCTAATTATACATTACATTTTAAAATGAACTACGCAATCACAATATCTTAATCAAGATCAGAAATACATATACATATAACAAAATTGACCTTAAAATCCATACCAATGCAAATTATTCATATCTATATCATATCCCCCTTTAAATGTAAAAGCATATTTATAAACAATATTTGGGAACATGGGCGCAGTTTTTTCTCTCCAAACTGCTTCCTGCTGAATGGGGGCGCTGTTAATCATATCTTTCATGGGGTAACCTGTGTGCCAGGTTCATCTCAGTTGGCAGTTGAGTGAAGTAAATTTTTTGAAGATGTTCACAGCAACCTTTCAGGAGGGCGAGGTCTATCATACCAAATCGGAATAGATGCAATCCATAGGGTCATATCCTCTGTGAAAACAAAAGAAGACCGTCTCCAAAGCATCATATCCTTAGACCCACATTTTGAAATCGTAA
This sequence comes from Neodon shergylaensis, assembly GCA_025134845.1. Classification (NCBI taxonomy): domain Eukaryota; kingdom Metazoa; phylum Chordata; class Mammalia; order Rodentia; family Cricetidae; genus Neodon; species Neodon shergylaensis. Next base: position 8,923,983 of record JABTXL010000003.1, on the reverse strand, counting down.
TACCCTTATATCCATTCTGGTTTAGCTTGGCAGCCCATGTAATGAAATGTCTCTCTGTATTTAGCTCCTTTATAGTCAAAAAATTTAAAGAAAACATAATAATACAAAGAATCCAGACTCTCTGTGAATTTTCCATTTTTACGTGGCTTATTTTTCTTTATTTCTTTTAATCTATAACTATCTGTACTCTGTCTCTTTAAAGACTTTACCCTTTTTTTAAGGCATTAACTTTATTCTCTCTCTCTCTCTATATATATATATATTTTTCTCTCTCTCAAGCCTACGTACATTCATCCAACATTGTGATCTTTTATGTCTGAATCTGTTTTATTGTGAATCTGTAATTTTTTTAATATCCAGGAGCATTTCTTAAAATGTTAAGTATTTCTTAAAAACTTAAGTTGCACCATGTACAAGTAATACGGTACTGTCTGTGTCCTGCCCAGTCTAAACCTTAATGCTCTATTTAAAAGCTCTGTCTCCCGCCGGAGCCAGACAGAGATCGTAATGGCGGCACAGCCCAGAAAGCCGGCATTTTAAAACAGCCATTTTTTTCCTGCTGTCGAGTTAGGACAATTTTTTTGCGGCAAGCAACCCAGAAACAGCAAAAAGTTGTCTTAAATTGTCTCTTTATCCTTTTTAAACCCTCTCAGGTTTTACGTGGAGTTCATTAGCACGCTGGGTGCCACTCTGTAGTAGCAGGGGCGGCTGGGCTGCGTCCCCAGCACCCGGCCGCCCACATGGCTAGCTTTGTACCCGAAATAATTACACAGAAACTGTATTCATTTAAACACTGCCTGGCCCATTATCTGTAGCCTCTTATTGGCTAGCTCTTACATATCGATCTAACCCATTTCTAGTATCCCTGTAACACCACGAGGTGCGCTTACCAGGGAGGATCTTAACCTGTGTCTGGCTGGAGTGGGAGCATCATGGCGACTCTCTGACTCAACTTCTTTCTCCTCCAATCCTGTTCTGTTTACTCCACCCATCTAAGGGTTGGCCTATCAAATGGGCCTAGGCAGTTTCTTTATTAGTTAACCAATGAAAGCAACAGATAAGATACAAGACCCACCTCCATCAAGCCGGGGATAGGGATGTATACCCATATCTCAGCACCAGGGAGGCACAGACTAAAGGATTAGGAATTCAAGGGGACTAGAGATGCTCATCTTAGAAGTTACACTTAGGTTAGGAGTTTACATATGAGACACAGGCATAATAATACCATGAGAAAGCTTGCATTTTCAGAGTCGCAGAATGAAGAAGGGTGCTTAAAAGAAATCCCACACTAGCTTAGAATTGAGAATAATAGTTATAAAGTTCTGGGTGATTTTTACACATTCCTATGGAAGAAGAACAAGGAGGTCTTAAGTGTTGGATTAAGTACTGTTTACTGAAGAAAAGGTCAGCCCTACCAACCCACTTTTCCTTGTACATTTTAACATGACAATCTTAAAAGTGGGTTTTGGTATCAGTATAAGAAATGCAAAATAGAGTTTCCTGGCCCTTAGCAACCAGAGAGCATGTAATCTGAATTTTTCTGGGCCTGCTTCTGTGGGCTCGCAGTTGCCCAAGTGTGGTTGAAAGCTTTGCTTTTCCTGCTGTTAATTATTAATGTGAGCAGCCTATGAGCTAGTTATCGGCTAACCATTAATATCTGTTTACTCATTGATGACCTTTGCAATCGTCTACCTAGCCCTGGCTGTAAATGTCACCCCCCTCTTCCCCTTTGTCATAGGTTAACTGTTTTCTTCCTATCTATTTAGTACCTGGAACAACACCTTAAGAGAGTAAAATGGTATCAAACACCACGAACATAATCTTTATGTATGTGAACTGGGGGATAATCACTCTTGTTTTCAGAGGGCTCATAAATGGCATTCTCCTGCTGGGAATGAGCAAGAAATGGACAGTGTGTGTGTGTGTGTGTGTGTGTGTGTGTGTGTTATCCTGTTTGTTTTGAGACAAGGTCTCATGTAGCCTGGACTACCGGAGTGACTAAATCCCAGAGTAAGCCAAGGATCTTGATGAGGGTTGTAACGGGCAACCTTAATTTTACCAATCCTTGGAGCCTGTTTATTTGTGACTTTTCTTTGATAGCATTCGCCTAATTTAAACAGATAATAGCAGACAATGATGTTTCTTTTTCTTCTTCCCTTTCTTCCTCCCCTTCTCCTTTCCTCCCTCCCTCCCTTCCTATATTTCTCTCTCCTTCCTTCCTTCCTTCCTTCCTTCCTTCCTTCCTTCCTTCCTTCCTTCCTTCCTTCTTTTCTTCCTTTTTCTTTTAAAGTGTACTTTATCTGGCTACTGCTGGAATATGGAATATTTGAAGCAGTGGGTTTCCCTCTTCTTGCCCCATTAACATAGCAGCACAGGGAACTACCCATTGAAATATTATTATCTTTGTATAACAATACAATTTTAAAGTCTCAGAGCGCTTCTTAGTGAAATCTTTTAAAATATTAATATCATCCTGGCCATAAATAACCATTATGACTTTCATGGAGATTAAAGTTTAGAGATATGCCCTAGGTGTACATTCATATTTTCTCGTTCATTGAGTCCTAACTTCAGTAAAATTAGTTTTTTTTAGAGAGAGCTGGGAACACTCGCTGTGATTGTCACTTCGTGTTGAATTTATCATATAGAATTTAAGGTGGAAGACTGGGGAGCAATCTGTCACAAATGATTGTATTTGTAATCTTTGATGGTTGGCACGTGAGCTGGGGTTGGGGGGGGTGATACGTTTTCTAGAAGGCTGCTGTCGTCTGCCTGGTCTATTCATTCAGCTCAGGTAGCTGCTGCGGTGAGGGGATTTGCTGGACAGTGTGGATAAAGCACTTCCTCCAGGCTTGCCAGGTGTCTGTGCTTCGTGAACACAAATGCCTCTCAGGTTTTCTTAGAGAAATGATAACTCAGCTTGTCTATACCAGTGAATTCAGTAATAAATAAATATACGGAGTCGATGCTGGTTGTTCTGATGTGGATCGATCCTTGATCCTCCCGTGTCTGAGAACAGACGAGTGGATTCAATCTTGGTGCTTGTAACAAGACATGCTTTCCCAGGACGCTTAAGGATTGGAGATCTAGGTTAAGTTTTATTTGGTATGGACTGAAAAGTGATGGACAGACAAGGCTGCTGTTGCCAGTTCATGTTAGGGCTCCTACATCTAGGAGGGAACAGAGCCAACGGGACAGCGTTTTCTTGAAAAAATCTGTGCATCACTGCGGGGGGTGGGGGGGGGGAGCTTGGAGCCCAGGAAGAGGAAGAGCTAGAATGCCCTCTCTTTCGTTGAACAGATATGTTGGGTGTTGGGAAGGGAGGCGCTCTTTCTCGTGGCTGTGTGTTCTGGTCCCTGACAAGCCGGGCAGGTGTTTCTTCACAACTCCTATATTTTGAAAATCGAGTCCACACTTTTAATAGCTTGCAGATCTCTATCTGGGAATCACAACCAGAGGCTTTTGAACTTGGCCAAGCAGGATCCTACATTCACATTTCCTTTCAATGTCACATGGCCAATGAACTTAACCAACACGTGGAAAATTCCCTTTAGACCTCTCACTCCAGGCCAGGCTGGAGATGTGGGCTTATGGAATGTTCTGGCTGCCCTGGGCACTCTTGGCTTCTCAGTGGGTTTGGGTGAGTGAGGCCTATAGTGATGCAAGTTATTCGCTGCTCTGAGCTTTCAGATTCGCCGCTGGAGTCATGAGCAGAGTGTGTGTGGACGAGGCAGCCATTCTCAAGCTTGGAAAGGGAACGGGAGAGGGTCACTATTTCACCCCACAATGAGGAGAGAGGTCACTGCTGTCTGCAAAGATGCAGGCCATTAACTTGTGCGGGAACCTCCCCTCATTTGTGCGGTATGAGTAAGGTTCCAGAATGTGGGACCATAGACAACACTTCTTCTACTTCTCAAGGCCCCATGATCAGTGTCCCATCAACTAGGCTGTGGACACTGGAGAAGGACAGCTTTCTTTCTCAACAGTGTCAGACACCCAGTAGTTAGAACCAAAGCATCTAGCATCATTCAGTGACTGGACTCTTGTGTTAGGTGCTTAACGGGTTGTCGTTTTCACTGATGAAAAAATAAGATTGAACCAAGAAGGGCAGGAATGCTAATAGGGTAAGAAAGGGAAGTCAGAGCATTGCGAAAAGACCCTGGAGACTCAGGCCATCTCTCCTGGGTGCTTTGTTGTGCACATGTCCACTGCTACTTCATTGGAGGAAGGCCATCACCATCCTCAGTTCACGGGAACAGCAAACACAGGGTTGGGGACATACACAAGAGCCCAGTTCCTGTTGAAGTTTTACAGCACCTACATCAAGAGCAGGCACTGTTAGTTTGGGGGAGGGCGTTGCATGTCACTCTGAGCATGTTACAACATGCTGAAGGCTTTGTTCAATAGTTCTGACTCCCATGTCCACACCGCGTCTCCGTTTCCTTTCCAATATCCAGAGTTGTCTTGAAGAGAGTGTCTATTCCTGGTCTTTGGGTACCCGAAACATGCTTGGTAGTTAGCAGACGCCAATATTCAAGCTCGAAGTCTGACTCCGTGTCTGTCTCTGGTACTTTCTACTGTTTCTATCCGTGTGCACATTTCCTGTGCTGTGAAACTCTGCTGCCCCTGGGAGCACCGTCACCGGGTCTGGAGGCCTGGGCCTGGGGGTTGGTGGTTTTAGCTCAGAAAAGTTCATCTTCTTTGAGGCACTGTCAGTTTTCCAGGTGTCCCCGTTGGTGGCCTTATCTTATCGCTATCGCCCTCCCCAGCCCCTCGTCATCATCGGAAACCTCTCTCTCCCCTCTCCTCCCTGTCACCCTGTCCCCAAGGCCTCCTCGTTTTAGTTCTTTTCCAGCTGCTGGCATGGACTCCTCCTGGAGTCTGAGCTTTGGGGAAACAAAAGCCAGGTGTCTTGGCTTTGGCCTCTTCAAACAAACCTCCCCCCGAGGCAGGGCACAGAGAGGCCTGGCTTCCTTTGTAGCACAGAGCCAGCAAACACTGAGATAAAAAAAAAAAAAGAGCCAAATTAATATATCAGTAAATTATCCTGCCACACTGACACACTCTGTAATCAGGAAGACAGTGAAGACAGGGAGAACATGCCAGGGAGGAATCTGGGGGAGGTGGGAGGAGCTGCCCAGACAGCAGCAGGGCAGGGCAGGCCCTTGGGAAGCTTCAAAGCCTGAACTTTTCCCCTGCGATTTTGCTTGGGGTTCAAGGGGCACCCGGCCCCAGTGCTGCTGCAGTGACAGCAGGAGACAGACAATGGCACCTTCCCAATGTCTTAACCTAGGAAATGACAGAGTCTGGACTGGAGGCAGCTGCTGCCGTGAAACTTTATTTATCTAAACCGCTTCAACAAGAGTGTCCTCACTGAACGGGCCCCGTGTTCTGATCGAAGCAGCGATCTCAGTGGGGTGTGTGGAAACCAAACCAAGCGCCTGGTAGAAGCTGAAGAAATTGAGACAATCAAAGAAATTGTAGCTCAACTCCTAGGAGTTCAATAGTTCCAAAGTTTGGAAGTGAATGAATAAAGCTGTCACATTCTAAGCCTAGAGAAGAGCTTGTCCAAGCATGACAGCAGAGGTTAGCCCAACCCTGTGACCTGTGTCGGGCTGACAGATGTACTGTCATTTTCAAGTTGGCGAAAGTGAAGTCCAGGGGAGAAGAAGAGCCCGAGACAAATGCATGAAGCATGGGCTCAAGACTGAAGACTTTTCCATTGGCTTGGAAGCCAATACTGAGAAGGTTGTGCTAAGACTACCACAGCCCCACACTTGGAGGTTAGCCAAGATGCGTTGTCCCTTTCCTCACGCAGGCCAGTGGTGGCACAGGGCAAACATACAGTGTAACATAATGTGGCAGAAATTGTGCGGATGAGGAGAGAACAGGAATATTCAGGCGTCCTCAGCTCAGCATGAGATCTGGCACAAGAGTAGTCGCTGGTGTTAGAAACATGAAGGAAACAAGGCAGGGGTGATGGGAGTCACAAAAGCTGAAACCAGGAAATGGTGGTGCACACCTTCAATTCCAGCCCTTGGAAGGCAGAGGCAGAGACAGGCAGATCTCTGAGTTCAAGGCCAGCATGGTCTATAGAGTGAGTTTCAGGACAGCCAAGGCTTCGCAGAGAAACCCTTTCTCGGAAGAACCAACCAACTAAACAACCAAACAAAGTTGCAAGGCACTGACATCAGGAGTGAATGAGAGAAAGATTTCAAAGTAAAGTCCAGTTAAGCAAAGTTAGTTGCTTAACTGCCGAAGAGTAAAGACATGGTTGAACAAAAGGAGATAAAAATTGAGGAAAAGCAAGCGTGTGGACAGTTAGGAAGTTGTCCTGAGAAATTGTACAAAACAAAACGAACATAAAGTTCGGGGCAGGAAACATCTGCGCGAAGAAGGGTGTGGGAAAAAATCAGAGCCACTCCCCAGCCCAGACGATTCAGGCAGATTGAGGGATTGCATTATGATGGGGAGAGAAAACACTCTGTATATGGTCAGTCAAAGCGAAGCAAAACAAATCAAAACTTAGAGCAGGGGAAAGAAGAAAGCCTGTATTCTTTTTAAAACTTGCTAAAATCACAGTGTATAGATGTAAACCTATTAGATCTAAGGGAACCATCTCCTACATCTATCTGATGGCAAGTCCTATAGCTTCAAGAATCACAATACACTATCTCATAAAACTTTTTAGCACTACGGTTTGTAAAATTCTGTCTTGGTCGCTGTGAAAGCCAGCTTCCCGTTTGTGGCAAAATTCTGCTAGTAGAAGGAATGATTATTTTGTCTCAGGATCTTCCAGTTTTTATCCTTGGTCTCTACACCCTGTGTCCCTCTAGGGATAACTTTAGGAGTGTGTGGCTGCGCGAGACTGTTCACATGGTAGAGGCCAGGAAATGGGTGTGTATGTGATGAAAGGGTCCAGTCTCAAAATCCCCCTTAAAGGGAAGCCTCCATCTACTGGGCCCAACCTTCTAAAGATTCCATCACTTTCCCCTGGCACCAGATTGACCATCAAACATCTCTGGCCTTTGGGAAACATGTAGCTATAAGCTATGACTGTGGAATTTAGATCTAGGTAGACCCAAAATGTTTTGGCCTCACATTCTTATCTACCCAAGTTATACAGCTTTTGGGATTTGGAGTCATGGCTACTGATTCCTTTGATTCTTGATTTTCTCCCTCTGTCCGCAGTGATACTTTCTCCTTCAGTGTATCAGCTGGAGATTCTGGCTTGTTGGGATTGAACTAATTGTCATAAGATCTTTTAAGTGTTGGTTGTGGCAATGAGTGAGTGGATTAGCTTGCCACCCCCATGCTTTCACAGTTCCTTCGACAGAGCGCAGACTTTTTCTGCCTTCTTTCTTGATTCTCAACCTCCACTCAGAAGGCAGAGCCTTCCAGTTACTTGACCTCCAAATGGTTGAAGCGTGGTTGGCATTTCATGAAAGCAAGGGTCAGTCTGCAAATTGTGGATGGCAAAGACCCTCCAAAGAAACAGCTAATCTGAAGATTACATTGTATATTTCAAGGGCTGCTTTCAAATTTTTGTCATGCACATACAGTCCTCTGATATTTACAGTGTTAAGTTTTCTGTGTGCAAATGATAGTCTTAGGAGCATACAGTCACTTTGGGTGAAGTTGAAAAGGCCAGGAACTCAGCTACTATCAAATACAGTTCTTTTCTTGCCATAGGCTCATGAGACAAGAGCTCAGTTGAGGAATTTACACCATTTCCCACAAGTGGCCTTGGCACAGGCATCTCATGGAGGGTGCTTCTGTGGCTTTCTTTGATATATCTGTTTATAGACAATTTAAACAGAGCAGTGACATTTGGTTTTTTGCCTTGGACTTAGATTCTGTTGGAGAATAAACTCCTATTACATCCAGTGTCCTTTGGGGATTAATCTCAAGAAAGATATACTTAAGTTCTATTTAAGGAAAATAAAAGCTAACATAACGAATCACTTGGGAGGTTAAACAAAAACTCCAAGAGCCTGGGCCAGCCTGGGCTATGGGAGCAGGCCTCTGTTTCAAAACCAAACCAGATTAAACCAAACAAAATTCAAGCATGAATATGGCCAAAGAATGGGTCAGTGGTCATTTTGTGCTGTGTTTTGAGGAGTTTTGTTCTTATGCCTCTCCCATACTTTGTTGTCAATTTTTGGAAGAGCCACTATTTGTAGACAATTTCTAAAACAATGGTTAAATAATGTTACAAGTTCACTTTTTATTTTATTTTTTAAATTTTTGTTTATTTTATTTTATTCTGCCCATGTGTATGTCTGTGCATTGTGTATATGCAGTGTCTGAGAAGGCTAGAAGAGGGTGTTAGATACTCTGGGACTGGAGTTACAGATGTTTGTATGTTGGCTGAAGTTTCTGTCCTTCCCAGTTCCCGCAGTTGTTAAGTCCCAAAGAAACCACACAGAGGCCTACATTAATTATAAACTGATTGGCCTAATATCTCAGGGTTCTTATTAACTCTTATAACTTATATTAGTCCATAATTCTTGTCTGTGTTAGTCACATGGTTTGGTACCTTTTTCAGTGAGGCAGTCACATCTTGCTTGCTCTGTGTCCGGCTTCCTCTCTGTCTGGGTGACCATTGCAGACTGACTCTTTCTTCTTCCCAGAATTCTCATAGCCTTGCCTCTACTTCCTGCCTAGTTGCCCCACCTATACTTCCTGCCTGGCTACTGGCCAATCAGTGTTTATTTAAAACACAAGTGACAGGGTACAGACCATTGTCCCACAGCAGTTGTGAACCACCATGCTAGAAATTGAACCTGGGTCCTATGGGAGAGCAGCCAGTACTCTTAACTGCGAAGCCATCTCTCCATTCCTGATTTCACCTTTGAAAACATACTTTGATTGAGGCATGATTGGCAAAAATAAGCTGTGCATATTTAATATATATGATTTAGTAAGTTTTGAAAGAGACCTTCAACTGTGACATCATTAGCATGTTCACACTAATTGACACAAAAGTTTTATCTTTATACAATTTAGGCACAGGAGTTGCAAGAATTTAGATGATAAATCTTCATGTTCACCACTTCCTTCCTTCCTTCCGTCCCACAAAGAACACTTTGCTTTTTGCCCCATCACGTATCTTGCCATCTGCCTCAGTATCAGACCTTCTAATGATCTGGACTTCCTGGTGCATTTTAAAATAGGCTCCACAGAACAATACCTCGACAAGATTCATACGCAGATCACTCATTAGAGTAGAATGTTTATTCACAAGCTTTCTTCTTCGGAAGTACGATAGTACAACGGACAAGCTCTAAGTGTATATTTTGAGTTTCGCTAAGAGTTTTTGCATTGTATTTATTTACTTAGTGTTTGTGCATCTGTCTGCTTGTGCACACCTGTGCATATCCCAAGGCACAAGTATGGAGGTTAAAGGACAACTTTGCAGGGATAGAGTCTTTCCTTTAACCACGTGGAGGGTGACGATCAAACTCAGCTTGCTCTCTGGTTTGGAAGCAAACACCTTTAGCCACTGATCCATCTTGATGGCCAGAGGTATAATTTTAAACTTATTTTTGCCAAATGCATAGAACTGAGAACCTCTAACAGCTGTACATCTATCAGGATCTAGAATATCTTTATCAACCCAGGAGATCCCCTGAGAGCCATCATAGACAATCCTTGTTCCATTTTTTTTTCCGAACTACTGTAATTTTGTTGTTGTTCATTTCGTCATAAATTCATGTTATCTGTTTTGAAATCTCATAATCCTAGAAGTACACCATAAAAACATGTGTAAGGCTTTCTCCTTTATTATTTCACATAATGCTGCTGAGAATGAATTGTGTGTATACATATCACAAACCACCATTTTAAGAGACATAGAGTATGTATATTACAAAAAAAAAATGCTAGCAAATTCTAGGCCAGCATTCCAAGCATGATAAAATGCTGGATGACTTGAGAAATTTTACCATAAAAAGAACTTTTGGGGGATGAGTAGATGTCTCAGTTGGTAAAATGTTTACCATAAAGGTAAGAAGACCTGAGTTCAATTCCCAGAACTCAGTTTTAAAAAAGCTTGCCAAGGTGATGGCTGGTGCGTACTTGTAATCTTAACAACGGGGCAGCAGAAGCATGTGGGTGCTAGAGATTATTAACAGCAAGCCTGGGCAAACTAGGGAGAGGCCTTGATTCAAAAAACCAAGGTGGATGGCATCTGAGGACAACCCTGGACTTAAGCTGTGGTCTCCACACACTTGCACACACATGTACTCGCAAATACCAGACACACACCCCCACATAGCTATACAAACACACCACACGGTACACACCCCTACATAGCTATATAAACATACAACACACACACACACAGCATTTTAGGAAAGAACACGAGTGAGCACTACCCACAACTGTTTACCACGGCTGTCAGAGAACATTTTCTACAATGCACCAGGGAGTAAATATTCTAAATTTCACTGGCCATAGAGTCTGTGTTGTAATTACTTAATTCTCCTGGAAGCCAAGTGACTGCAAGTCACGAGCCCTATGCCGGCGAAGTACAACTACATTTCAACAAAGCTTTATTCATGAATGATCATATTTGAGGTTTATATTTTCAAGTGTCACATAATATTCTTTTCTTTTGTTTTTTTTCCCCCTAGACATTTGGAAATTTGAAATTCATTCTAATAAACGCCACTCACCAGAAGTGACCTCCACCCTTATGCCTTGGGGTAAGCCCAGGTGTGCACAAGCAGACAGATGCACAACACTAAGAGATAAGGTACATTTGCTAATACTTTATATATAATGGGCTGTCAAACAGAAGAGGAATGATCATTATTAATTGTATTACACTTATTTATGTACGTATGTATTTATTTATGTGAAATAGAGGGTATACCACCGCGGCAGCAAGCATGTGTTAGTCTTAGGACAGCTTACGGAAGCTGGTTCTCTCCAATACCTGGGGTTTGAACTCAGGTCATAAGCCTTGGAGACAAACATCTTCACCAACCAAGCTGTTTCTCTGTCCTCCCCAAAGGCAATAATTATTGTCTTTAAGGCTAGTGGGTAATATCTGAAGACTCAAGGAAGCAGCTTTTTCTAAAATACTGAAGTTCCTTCTAGCAATTAGAGTAATTGAGATGGAATTACTAGTTGTATTTCCTCTTCTCCTCTAAGTAGCACAAGGTTTGGTGGCAGTTTCCACACCTGTTCTGTGCAGCTCACCTCCCCTGACACTCAATCTACTCTATGAACTTAGGCAGATTAGTTAGTACCATTCTGTGCCCAGGAATTCATCCCCAAAAATAGGAGTAATAGAATCAGATATCTAGAGGTATCCTTAAAATTCAATACGTGGATATATAAAAATTCTGAAAGCTGGGGATGACATCTTTGTCATTGTCATCATTGTGGCTGGTCTTGGTCTTGTCACTGAGAAGCCATATAGACATTGTGTGTTGGTCAGCTGTCTAGTGTGGTCACAAAATACTTGCGGATAGCAACTAAGGAGGAAAATTTATTTTGACTAAGAGGGTTCAAAACATAACCTGTAGAGGTAGCAGGACATCATATCATGGTAGGTTTGTGTCATGGAGGTGGCCAGGAAGTAGAGAAAGGACAATAATTAGAGAGCAGGATGGGGAAAGGGAGACTTGGAGCATCCTAGTGAGTTGGGAGTCCCAGGATCCCATTCAAAGGCGTACTCTCCATGCTTTGCCTTCCTTCTGTTGGGCTGACCCTCTTCAAGGTACCAGCCTTCGCAGTAGCACTATAAAATGGAGACCAAGCCTATAAGAAGTGGACCTATACAAGGGGAAGACAAGAACTGGAGCAGTCTATGTTTTAATGAAAGGGTCTCTACCGTCCATGGGTTGGAATGATGAATGTACTTAGATACTTAGACGCTCCTTTCATTAGTGACTATCATCCTCCTTAAGCTACGGTTAGAGGCCTAGTGATCTTGACTTTCTGAAGGGAAATGTGTTCAGTTAAATGCACTAAGCATGTATTTCACTATCTCTCTGGGTTGTAGTCACTTATTAGGCCCCTATTAACCCGAGGAATGGTTTTTGTTTGTGTCCAGATGTCATGTGACTGATATTACGGGCATTTCAAGCCCATCATGGTTCTTGGCAAGCCTTGGGGAAGAAACCAGTCAAGGTAGAATCCACACCAGGACCCTTCATTTCTTCTCATCCCCCTTTAAGGCAGGTGTATTAACGTCACTGCGCTGGCTTATTCTGGTATCTACTTTCTCTGCCTGTTAATCTTTACTTCCAGTTTTGATCATGTCGCCTTCCTATCTGTTATCAAGCTGGAACAATAGCATCAATGTCTAGGAGCAGTAAATACAACAGGAGTCACGAAAGAGCAGAAAGGGCCAATGAGGCCTTTCAGAGCATCCTTTTCATCTTTCAGGTGAGGTGGGGGGAAAGGGACAGATGGCATAAAGCCTCATGCTTCCAGCCTAACGCTCTTTTTACCACAACCCTTTCTATAAGCAGGTGGGTGTATTGTGAAGGCAGTCAGCAGGGCCAGGTGGACGTGAGTCCTGCCTTTATGCTTTAAACACAGCGTTTCAGTACGATGTCCATATGGACATATTACAGTAGCTGGAATATTACTATCATGATACACATTCTCAGACAACGTAAATAAATATCAGACAGCAAACCTCACCCTTCTGTAAACTCATGTTTGGAGATGTCTTTATGTTATCCTATAGGAATCTCCAACAAGGCTGGTTCCAGATTTTCTATTTTCAAAAGTTCTAGTGGTAACATAGCGAGCGCCTCTAGTATTGGTGAACAGAAGGAAGTGTTTCCAGGGATGAGAAGCACAAGCTACAACTCCAAGAGATATGGATGCAAATTAAAGTATAAATGAGACTCCTCCCTTCTTCCTTTTTAAAGAATACTTCTCCACCTTTGTGCGTGTGTGTGTGTTTCGTATCTAGTAGCTACTCAATAAAACACAGAGGATATATGAATGTAATTACTGATGTAGAGGGCCAGAAATGCGGGTGGCAGGCTACCCTGGAGTCAGCAGTCAAACCCTGTATACACCCCATTCCGAGTACATGTGTGTGACTCATGGTCAGCCTGAGGTCTGCTTCATCTGCATGGCACTGATGCAGTAATTCTGAACTGTCTTGTCGTGAACAGACCTTTTCTATGGCTTATAGTATTGTCACCCTCCTTGCCCTCTTCCTGCATATTAACATTCTCTCTCTCTCTCTCTCTCTCTCTCTCTCTCTCTCTCTCTCTCACGCACGCACACACACACACCATTTACTATTTATTGCCTAGATGTAATAGTTTCTCAGAGAGACAGCTATAGAGCTGAATACAGTCTTGTCCTTCTAACCAGCAACTCCATAAAGCACTTCAATTGCTGTGTTTTTACTCCCTATGGAAACTTGACTTCCAGCCTTATGAAAAACAAGAACCGAGGGCACTCTATGGTACAATGTTTAGTAGCTGCTGCATTGTCCACCGGCCCCTCCTGTAGAGGCATCTGAGTCCTTTATGCAAGTTCGTCATTTCTTTTTGAGCCAGGATAATCCTAAGATTACCACTTTGAAAACTAGGAGAGCAGACTTCCATACAGTTACCAAGCTGACTGTGTTGAAAATGGGGGCTGTATAGTCTTCCTCTTTGGTGACAAGGTCAGGGAAAGGTATTGTGACTGATTCGATTAGTAAGAGCATTACAATCATTAAGTGAACTCTAGGATGAGAACTGAGACTCTGTCTTCCGCCCCCCAACACAGCACCCTCTCCTCCTCCCAATGCCAGGCCCAGGGGACTCTTGGCCCAGGAAATGCCTCTCAACCGTAAATCATAGAGAACTCCCATGCCAAGGCACTTCCAAGCCAGAACACAGTGCAAAGAACTCATGTCATTCTTGAAAAATCTACCAGCACACATTCATAATCTGTTTCTCTCTTATTTCTTGAGTGACCTTTAGGGTCCAAAAGTATTTCTTTGTATTAAAGCAAACACAAACGACTCTGCGAGCATCATTCAAGAATTGAAAGATTCTATTGATCTCATGTCTTAATTGTTATAAAGAAGGGAAAACAGGGGTGCCTTTGTTTTCTGGATGACCACATGCTTTTCCCCAGTGGCCCACAGTGCTGGCATTTGCCTTTCGAGTTGCAGGCAACCCTGAGTGCCCTAGGACTTCAGTGTCGCTCAGTCCCAGATCTGAAAGACACGGGATAGAATCAAAGTGCACTGCCTGGATCCAAATTGAAGGAGGTTTCTGTCACTGATCTTAAGAGTTCATTCAGAAAAATACTTTGCCATGAGCATTAATAAATATATGTTCTTTCAAACTAAAGGAGGCCAGTGGATGGGACCATGGGGAAACACACACACACACCATAATTCTGAACACTAATATGCACAAAAAAGAGGAAGAAATATATCTTGCAACTACAAAAAAAAGGGGGGGGGGGAAGAAGAGGAGGAGAAGGGAGAGGAGGAGTGGAGCAAGAAGGAGGAAATCAATAAAACTGAATGATAGCATTCTGTGTACCTACTATGTGTGGGGCATGAAGAGTCTAGTGTTGAAGAAAGAATTAAGATTACACTCCTGTCTGCCGTATGTTTACATTACACTGGGAAAGAATGAAGCCAAGTCTAGAAATACCTGAAGAACAATCTGAATACAGCAAGTACTCTCACAGGCAGCAAGACGGATGGGACCAAAAGTAGCTCCATGGACCAGGAAGCATTTGGGATGGACCTTAGACACCCAAAAAAAGTCGATTTCAAAGGACAGCTGAATTAGTTTCCTGACTGAAGAACTGAAGGTGAGCTAAGACCACAGAATGGAGAGGCAGATCAGATTTGGTGGGATATAAACAATGCAGATACCCCCAGATTTAAGATAAAATTGCATTTGCATTCTACGAAACCATGGTAAATGAAAATATAAGAAATATATTTAGTAGAGACAGCTTGCTGAATATCTGTTTATACTCATATATCTTAGATATATGTAGACTACCTAAACACTTTCCACTAGGCAAAATAATCTAATGCAAAGTCTGTTTCATAATGACATGTTGGGCTAGTTCCTGTCTGTAACTTATTGAATGCCTGTGTCCAAATACACTGGCAGCCCAGAATACTATAGAGTTACTAGTGGTTTCCACCCAGTAGCCTGTGGCTGGCCGAGATGTGGCTCTGTGGCTGCTCAGCATTCTAAGAGAAAATATACCACAGTCACTAGCCTGGGAGAGTAAAGTTGAGAGCCGGAGGCATGCCAAGGACTGAATGCTCTTGCTTTCCCACCATTTCATTGTCAAAAAGCGTGTAGGTACTTCCAGACCTGGTGACAGACACCTGTAGTCCCTGTGACTCAGGAGACGAAGCAGGAAGAACAAAGGCTCAGGACAGACTGGGGCTGAAGAAAGAGTTCAAGGCCAGAGGAGGACTTGCCCAGACCACATTGAGAATTACTGAGACCCTTAGTGAGCAGATGATTTTTAATATTCAAAAAATTGGCTTGAAAAAAATAAACATGAAAAAAAATTTGAATTTGAATCAATAATTTCACATAAAAACTTAAAAATACAGGGCGGCAGGGGATACCGCTCAGTAGTAAAATGCTAAAGACAATTCTCAGTATAGCAAATAAAAATGAACAAAAGAAAAACTGTACATTAAACCTTTAGTCGTGGACCTTCTATCTATACCAAGCACAGCATAGTATTCGAGACTAAAAGAAAAATAACTATAAATACAATTTCAAAAAGAGTCCACTGAATGCAGGAGAAAACTGGACGCCGGACGGTTCTGAACCTTGAAATAACATGATCGTCAAAGATATCAGGAGCCATAACACATGGAACAGAGACCCAAATTATGGGCGAGAGCACATACTTCTTCATTTGACAGATACTGACTGTGCACCATGGCATTGAAACACCATCTGTGGACTAGCATAGTCTAGTTCATAAGCACAGGCTCAAAGTAGAAGCAAAAGAAGAATCAAGAAGACTTGGGAACTGGGAACTTCCTGGATGCACAATGGAGGAAGGGAGGAGGACACAAAGTTTTGGTTCAAAGAAAAGGGAGGGGGACTAGAGTACTAGAGTAGAGAAGTAGATGGTAAAGATCTTATGTCACCAGTGTGAGGGACTGTGTCAGATCCCCAGAACCCATGGGAAAAGCTAAGTATGACAGTGGACACAGGAGATCCTAGCACAGCCGAGGCAGTGATGGACAGATAGATCCTTGGGGCTCAGAGACTATGCTGTTCAGCTTACTAGGCAAGTGCCAAGCCAGAAAGAGACCTCATCTTTAAAAAAACAAAACAAAAAAAAAACTCAAAAAACAAAAGTGGTATCACAGGAGGTTGTCCTCTCTTCTCTCTCTCTCTCTCTCTCTCACACACACACACACACACACCTGGAAGAGCTCACAGTGTTACCTGTCTATCCAGAAGGACTCTCACTTCAGCTGATCAATATTAAGAAGAGGCTAGAATTGGGCAAGGATTTGTTCCTCTTTCCCAATAGGAGCTGCCAAATTGTGGTTTCACCTTTACAGAAAGGTGCTGCAGAAATGGCATTAGCATCAAAGGGAGTGAGTTCACAGGTCATGGTTTACTGTGCAGAAGTCCCAAGAACTCTCGGGACTGAGGTTGCCACTTGCTCCCTGTTTCTAGATTTGTGGATTACTCAAATTGGTGGATTCTCACTCCCCGCCCTGTCTTTGCATGTGTATGTGTGTGTGTGTGTGTTTCTCTTTGTCTCTGTCTCTGTTTCTCTGTCTCTCTGTCTCTCTCTGTCTCTCTCTGTCTCTCTGTCTCTCTCTCTCTCACACACACACACACACACACACACACACACACACACACACACACACATCCTACAACTGCCCCCTACCCCAGCAACTGTTAGACTTTTTATCTTCTTGAAGCAAAAGTCTAAATTTTCATGTGTCCCCCAGAATGCACCACTTTGCAGCCACCCCTCAGTGAAGAATGAGTATGAAATTCCGAGTGGAATTAACACTGCTCAACTGAGTTTGAAATGGCAAGACTACATGCCCCAGGATTTACCAAAATAGGCTGCGAGTTGAAAAATTGTAATCCAGGTGCCTGGCTTTCTCTGGGCAGGTTATGTCCTTCCCTCCACTCCCATGCACTGCTGCCTGGCAAGCTTATTTACAGAGTCAATTAACAAAAGATAACCTCCCATTGTGTAACCATCAATAAATCAATCGTGTTAATACTATCTTGGAATGTCCCCCACTATTGACATTCATATTGTTTACATTAGACACTTGAGAAAGCCAGAGCCCTTGAGCTGGCTTGTTCCAAGTTAATGGATTCTGGAGTAGCCATTACTACATATTACTTTCTTCACAAAAT
The DNA here is from genome assembly GCA_025134845.1 of Neodon shergylaensis. Lineage (NCBI taxonomy): Eukaryota > Metazoa > Chordata > Mammalia > Rodentia > Cricetidae > Neodon > Neodon shergylaensis. Next base: position 8,906,608 of record JABTXL010000003.1, on the reverse strand, counting down.
ATTTGAAGTTTCTCTGAGGCTCACTTGCCTTAACCCACGCAGGCAGGGCGCCCTCCTCCCACCCCGCAGGATTCAATCCCTGCTTGCTGTAGAGAACCCGGTGACTACTTAGGAGGGTAAACAGTTATGAGCAGCCAGAGACCAGTGGCTTAGGGTACACCTCCTTCTTTGTGATACGGATAATGTATTTCCACCCAGCCCCACCCCCTACTGTCAGCCACCCTCAACAATCTGGGAAATCAAATTAATCTTCAATTACGTGAAAAAATCTTAGCAGCCAGCACAGTTCAAGTTACCAAGTCACTTACAGTAGTGAGTCCTTCCTTCAGAGAGCACCCCAAACACAAGGCTATCCAGAGTTCCTCGCCCTCCTGAATAGATAGATTCCCAACCCCATGATCCTATCTAACGTGGGGGGCGGGGGAGAAGGAACTCAAAAATGTTGACTGTTAACTTTTAAAATAAATGCTAAAGAAATCTTGGTGCGTCACACCAATGGATTGGACTTTGTCCCTTCAAGCATAAAGTCGGGTCTATTGTTTTTTGCTTTGTGTTTAGTACTTCCTCTCTAATGACACCAGAAATACTTAGAGAACAGGTTTTTCCCTCAGCAGGGACACTCCTCTGCTTGAGGCCAAGGGAGTTGGTTAGGGCATGAAATGTGCAGGATTGAGAAGAAGCGTGGGGGGAGGGAAGCCCCAGTGGTGGAGCACCCGAAGTTTCAGATTTCAGAGCTGGCTGCAGACCTGGGCAAAGTTCACGGCTCCCTCTTCACGACAGGCTACATAGTTTGCAAGTTGCCACTTGCTTCTTAGAGAGGGAAAAATGTGGCCTGGGAGTTCAGGTTGCTAAGGACGAAGGAGTGGAGCCAATTTAAGCACGCATTCCTTTCCTAAAAGATAGGCTGCGTTTGCTGGTGTTTCTTCACTGTAAATACCAGAACGTCTCGATCCTCCTCCCCAATCTCAGCAAATACTTCGGCTGCAGCTTTGAAGCCATGTTTCTTCGAACTGTGGGAAAACAGCGACTTCACTCCCTGGCTTTTCCTGCCTGAGCCTTGACAAAACGGAATATTATTCTATCATGTTGCACATCTTCTTATTAGACACAGGCTGCCTTTTTCTCTTGCTAATGATGGGTAGTTATAATACACATGGCTACTGCATAGAAAAAGAAAGCTCTCGTTGTTCCTTGTCCTTCTTTTTTCTTTTACCCCTCATGATATATATGTCTCCTGGAGGGTGTTTTGAAGAGGGTGAAGGAAGTGGACAGGGCTTAGAAAAGAAAAACAGATATTTAATTACTGTCTCTTCTAGACCTTTCTATGACCCTGCACTGAAAGCTCCAGTGGACATGCGTGACCTTAATTGTGCACACCCATAAGTTCATGCCTTCAGCTTGTTTGTGCAACAGAACGATTCATTCTGCAAAAAAATAAAGGGGAGTTTCAGATTTTTTTTAATGAAACAATAGGCATAGATATTAGTATTTGGGTCTTACACAAGAAGGTAAAATAATTTTCCAAATTTATAGATAGACTATTTTGTATAAGAAATTTCGATCAGCCAGGCGGTGGTGGTGCACGGCTTTAATCTCAGCAGTTGGGAGACAGAGGCAGGTGAATCTTAGTGAGTTCAAGACCAATCTGGTCTACAGAGCAAGTTCCAGGACAGCCAGGACCATTACACAGAGAAATCCTGTCTTGCAAAACCAAAAAGGAAAAGAAAAAACAGGAAAGAAGAGAAAAGAAAGAAAGAAATGGACTCAGTTGAGCATTTAGTCCATAGCTGTATACCACTTTATATTATACTTTGAAAAGAACTTTTGTAAGGAGAGAGCACCCTTGTGCTCAAAGCAGTCTTTACTAAATACAAAATTTAGGAAGTCAGTTGGGAGATCATCCTCTACACTTAAAATGTTATTGTTTCTACACAACCCAAAAACTCTCACTTTTGGGTCAAACTAGAGAGTGGAGAAGGGACCGTTCAGGTCCTCTGGTCCTTCCAAAAGCACATAGGACCTTTAAAGTCCTTAAAGTGATGAGCTGTAAAGGGGATCCCCTCTCAGGGTTGCTTTGCGTGGTTTCCCACTGCACCTTAACTTCCTAGGAACTGCTGAGGCGGCCACCACCCACCTCCTCCCTTGGCAACGCTTGGTTCTCCTCACATCTTGTCATTTTAGTTCTGTTTTGCTAGCTTCTTGCCTTCTGCCTCCACTTTCCTATTTCCCACGGGATTAGCATTCATCCACTATCAGCTTCTGTCTCCATCCATGCTGATGCATGCCCCGAAAAGCTCTTTCTGGAATCATCAGCTCACGTGCCCATCCCCCCCCCCCCACACACACAAAGGTGGAGAAGTATTCTTTAGGAAGGAAGAAGGGAGGAGTCTCATTTATACTTTAATCTGCATCCATATCTCTTGGAGTTGTAGCTTGTGATTCTCATCCCTGGAAACACTTCCTTCTGTTTCCTGATTATTAGGATCCGCATAGACTTTTGCATTTAGTGTGTTTCAGATAGGGAATCATGGGGAAGAAACAGAGATGGCAGCAATCCTTGTAGGAAAAGGAATAGCAGAATAGAATTAAGTGCTTCCTGGTGTTCCTCCTGTCCCCCCTCTTTATGACGAAACGAAGACAAGTTCAGTGTGACATCTATGAATTTAAACTCTGAGATGGTTAAATACCAGCAAATTTGAACAGAAATTGCTAATTTGTAGAAACTTAAGGAATTTGACCTAACCTAATTATAAAATTATTCTTCTAAGAGTGTGGTGTAAGATACTCAAGGCGATTCAGTGTATGGCAGTTTTATCTGTTTTTACTTATCTTCTTGTTTGTTGTTTTCTTTGATTTGCTTTTGTTTTGTTTTGCTTTTATGACAGGGTCTTGCTGTATAACCCTGTTTGAGCTAGAACTCACTATGTAGCCCCAAATGCACAGAGATCTGCTTGCTTCTACTGGGATTAAAGGCATCTCACCAGCCCAACATCTTGCCCATCCTCTTCCTGAGATAGGTTGGGACCAAGGCTTTCAACTTCTGGAAGATTCATAAACATCCTATTTGAAACAATACTCGGGTATATTCAGAAGAAGGGTGTTTCCTAAGGAAAGTGGTGGTTATATTAATGGAGTAGAGATCTGGCAAATGAAATTCAGAAATAACCATGCTGATGTGGAGAGCCTACCAAAATTTCGTGGGACATAGAGAAAACAATACTTAACACTCTTACTGGACCTCGCTGGACACAACTGTCTCTCAGGGCTTGGTGATACTGCTATGACTCATAACCCTCAAACTTTCACTTCTGGCCCTGCTCCTGTAAGGGCAGGGTAAATGGTCAAGGATACAAAAGGGGCTCCTGAGCCCAGATGTGGCTTCAGATAGGAACCAGAGTCCTCATCTCAGATCAAAGGGTGAGAGTCCTTCGATCTGCTGCCATTTGAAGACCATGAGGAGGGGCATCCAAAACCATGGTGAATTCAAACAGCCAGGCTTACTACAGGCACCTGGGAAGCAGTTCTCAAGGGGCTCCCTGACTGCCGGGGACCTTGGATTATTTAATTACAGGCCATTCATGATTGCCCATGAAAGAGAGAGGGAAGGTAGGAGATGCCAACAGTGGAAGTGGCAAAAATCCTATAAACTGGCTTGGGAATCTGCCGCACGATTTCCCCTGTAGAAATTTGCCTTCCTGATTATGCTTTGTTTGTTCCGATATTAAGAATTAGTTGGTTTCCCTGGAGGAGCTCGGAAGTGAAACTGAGGAGGGAGTTGGTTGAGGAGCTTGCCAGTTGGAACGTGGAACATGAACCGCTTTCTGGCATGAGCGCAGTGAAACTATCCCGAAGTTATTTTCATCTTCAAGAAAAGCATAATCGGGAGCTCCTCACGGGCCTCCCACACTGTGGGGGAGGGTTTTACGTGGTTGTAATGTTCAGGGGGCATGCACTGTACATCAGAGACTCAGGTGGCTGGATTGGGTCTCTAGCTCCTAGTGCTGCGTTGGAAGGTTGTGGAGGCTTTAGAAGGTGGAGCCTCTGTGGAGGAAGAGGGTCACTGGAAACAGGCCTTGAGGTTTTCAAGCCTAATGTCACTTCCTGTCTACCGCTCTCTCATTCCAGATTTCTGCTGCCATGTGACCAGCTTCCTTATACTCGAGCCGCCATGATGGACTACATCGTTCCTTAAACTGTGGGGCGGAAACAGACCCTCCCTCCTTTAAGCTGCTCCTTCTCAGGTACTCAGCCTCAGCAATGAGAAATGTAACACATAATGATTTTATTTCTTTTATTAATTATGAGCGAGTCTTACTTTGAGTATTTATGTCTTTGTTATCACTATCCTTTGCGATATAGCCAGATTTTTCACATTTAAGTGCAAGTGCCTAACAAATAAAGGGGCCAGGAATACAATAAATGTTATTGTTTGGGTGACCTGATCACAAAGCATTGAAACACAAAGCACAGGCTAGCTTCGAAGCACTTGAACTAGAGGGGAATTAGGAGTCTTAGATTTATGAAGGCATTGTCAAGGGATTTTCATAGCATTTGCCCCCTTTGTTCTCTCGATGTTTCCAGCCCTCTTTCCATTTTTTCTTTCTATTTTGTTTTGAGGAATAGTCTTATGTAGCTCAGGTTGGCCTTCAACTTACTATACAGCTGACCTAGAGTGTCCTGCCTTCACCTCACAAATGCTGGCCTCACAGGCCATGCTAGTTTATGCAGTCCCGGGAATCAAACCCAAGGCTTTCTAGTTGCTAAGCAAGCACTCTATGAGTTTGGCCCTCCTGCATGAGTGCCCCCACTACCCTTAATTTTTTTTTGAAATTTAGCTATTTTTCTATTTTCATATTTTAACGTTTCCTAAGTATGGGAAAACTCCAACGTGAGCCAACACTTCTCACGCTCATTGCTCTTCTACAATCAAAAATCTGAAAGAAATGTGGAGACTCAATGAAAGCTGGATGACAAAATCAACTCCAAATTACCAGCATTGATTTCACGTGATGCAGGAGAAGCTGCTAATATTCAAACACCATTTGTGATTTTAGATCATGTGAACTGAAAGGCTGGTGATGCCGAGTTGCCCTTGGGATATACTAGACAGCTCTAACCCTTTCCATAAACTACTATAAATCATTGATGCATGCAACCTATTGGCTCATTGCTGATTGTCACTGGATATGAGCTCATAATTCATTTTTCTATCCTAGAGACAGCTTTGTGGAGATTTAATAAGTATAAAATTTGGAATATAATAAAAGCATAGCTTTGTTTGGCATATGACTTTGGTACTTAATAAGTATATAATTTATATGAAATAATTGTTTAACTTTGTGTGTGTGTGTTGCACGTGTTCACGTTGGTATTTTTGTATATATCTGTGGCGTGGAAGTTTAAAAGTCAACAACCAGCATCTTCCTCAGTGACTTGCCCCTTGAATATTTGATCTTACTGAACCTGAAGCTTGGCCACAGGCTAGAGGGGCTGACCAGTGAGCCCCAGAGATTCTTACCAGTGCTGAGTGTCCAAGACTTGCCGCCATGTTTGCTTTTTCTCTGAATGTAGGGGATCAAACTCAGGTCCTCGTGTTTGTACAGCAAACACTTTTCAGATTGAATCATCTCCCCAGAGCCTGAGGGCTATTTTTAAGAAAACACAATTAAAGATGGTGAAAACAGAGTCGGTAGGCCCTGGTGAGGACACTAGGAGGAATCTGGGAATTTGTGTCCAGAAGTCCTGGAGGTCAAACTTCATGAACTTTATACATCCAAAGTGCTCAGGTACCTCTCTGTTGTCTCATTATTAGCAGTAAAGGAGCCTAAACTGGCCATGAAAAGGACAATTTCTCATTTTAAAGCTATATGCTAGTATAATATAGGAGTGGTTCTTAAACACAGAAAACTAAATATTTTCACCGATAACACAGAGACAATCAAGAAACACCTCTATATTCACTAGTTTTCCTTTTGCCGATTCCTAGCTGAATTGCTTGTGACAAAGTTGTAGGGTTCTTGTCCTACGTTGCTATGCTATGTCTATAGGTGATAGAATGGGAGGGCAGAGACAGAGGTTAAGCTTACCTTAATTTTTGTGCATAGCCATATAACTACACAGACCCTGGGATCAGGCTCTTGCCTGCTTCTGGCCTACTGACTTGGGGGCAGCTAGGGCCAAGGTGAACCTCAGACTATTGTTTCTTTGGGGGGCAGAGGGACAGAGTACAGAGGTCATGACCTGCTTCAGGGACAACGTCTCAGAGTCCAGTGGTTGCAATCGGGTATGTTGTAAGTCAGACCTTTGAAGCAAACAAGAGGTAGGGGGAGCCTAGGCAGGTCAGACAGGCAAGGGAAGTCACGCTCAAGAGAATTCAGAGCTAAGGTGGCAACAGGCAGGGTGGGGCAGATATAAATATCACCACCAAGTGAGTTAACTTCTTTGGAATTTAAGATATTTCTATTTTTTTCCCCTCATTGATCTCAAGTTTACTAGATTGTTCTTGCTCTCCTAGACACTGGCTCAGAAACCTGTACTAAGAGATGGGTATTGCTTTCTTTACTGTGGGGAGTTTACAATGATTGCTATTATAACATTTTTAATAGTATGTTGATTTATTTATTCCTCTCTTCATGTATGGGGGGAGGGGAGAATAAGCATGATCCATGCATGCAGATCAGAGGACACCTTGCAAGAGTCTCCCTCAACCATGTGGGTCCCTGGGATCTGACTTTAAAGTGGTCGCTTTTAGTGGCAAGTGCCTTTCCCTTCTGAGCCATCTTCCTAGCCCCTGAAATCATTTTTCAGAGAAGAGGGCAGAATAAAATGGATCAGCAAGATCAACCTTCCTCCTCGGGCTTTTTTTTTTTTTTTTTTTTTTCTTTAACAAAATTTGGAAACCCTTTTCTTTTTCTTTGTAGTGTGTGTGTGAGTGGGGGGGGGGGGTCCGGGGTACGGTGATCCAGGACTCACTTCCTCCAAGAAAATCTGTACATCTTCGAACATTTTGAGTCTTGTCTTCATAAACTCCCAACTTCCTAACCTTACTAGCTACTGTGGATTCCAAATAAGATCACGCATTGGTCCCTCTTATATTGGCAATTTCTACTTATGTTTGTGTTATACGTGTGTTTTAGTGATGGACACCCACCACACACCCGTTTCTTTCTAATAGAAATATTAAATTTTGTCTTGCCTAAAGTTGTTTCTAAGTGCTATTCTTTCATCTGATACTTTATACTTTAAAACCATTTTGTTTCTGGTTCCTTAATTGCTTTATTTGATTATCCTCCACCCTGTCCATGGTGAGAAATAATTCTGCTGAAGTTCATTAACTTATTATTGATAAGGCTTGAACCTTGCATATGCTAGGTAAGCACTGTAGCTCTGAGCCATATCCCTAAACCTTGCTGGAAAATTTTTGTGGGAGGGGGAAGGTTTTTGGAGAAAGGAGGTTTTGGCAGACTTAACTCAGACCTGTGAGATTTAGTATGCCAACATCTGTCCAATCAACCAGATCTTTAAAACGGTGCTTGGGTACAGATAAGCTCTCATCCACATGTGGTTTTATCAGTTATAATACCTGAAAAAGAAGTAGCCATTCTGCTTTGATAAGATGATAACTGTGGGGCACATTCATTTTTCCCCCAGAAATATTTGGAGGCTTTGCAAACTGACAAGTAAACGGGTTGTTTTGTTTGAGGGACCTCCTCTGAGTTAAGCAGGGTTCATCTGCTGACATTAACTGGAGATTAAAGAGGGATTGCCAGCAACTCACGCAGTCAAAGCATCATGGTGACTTGAGTGGGCAGGCTCCACCCTGACAGGGCACCTTTTCCACACCCGATCACACACCATCCAAGTTTGTGATGCTAGCACCTCTTTTTTTGTTGAGACCTAGAAATGTCCAACAATCAAAGTGGGAAGCAAAAGAGGCTGTGAGGAAGGATAAACTTCTTGACAGAACATTCCAGAACAATCTGTCACCCAGACCGGCCAAGGAGCATCAAGGTATCAAAGAGAAACGTGTTTGAGGGTTGATGCTTTTTCCAAAATGTTTCATTTTCTGTTTATCACCCTTCCTTGACTTCGAACTTTTCATATGTGCCTTGCTCTTGAAAACAATTTAATCCTTGACGTTGTTACCAACTCCTTAGGACACTGAGGCAGGTTTACCCAGGAACTTCGAGAATAAGGATGAGTTTACCTTTTAAAATGAAAACAGCTGGATAGCCTCAGCCAGGCAGGAGGTGGCTTTTGTTTCATTAGCAAAAGGGAACTGCCGGGCCCAGAGTGAACAACTGGGCTAGCAGCCACCACAGGGAGAAGAAAAGGAAATGTGCCATCATAAAGAACTGATCTGATCGTGGAAAACGGAGAGGGAGCTCGAGCCAAGAACAACAGGCAATAAATAGATCTGGAAGCAGGAGAAACCAAGGGGCAGGCAGAACGGGGCTCAGGAGAGGGGCAGCGAGATCAGGAGCATTCCGGCCCTTAGAAAGCCCTCCAGACGTGTCTGAAGATGTCTGAAGATCCAGCTTGTGTCGGTCTGTTTCCGTGTGTGATGTAATAAAAGTCAAATGGAAACGAGAGGCACAAACTTGATGTGGAATATTTCTGAGTGGCTGCTTCCTGCTTTCTTAAGAAGAAATAAAGCAAATCTGTGTAATTGCAGCCGGGTGGTGGGAAGGAAGAGATCGGAGATCGGTTAGTTGTCTTCGTAGTTAGAAAACTGCATCCGAACAGTAAGTTAGGGGCTCATTAGGGGTCCTACGGTTCTGATGTTTTAGTGTGTGTGTGATGGTGTGGTGACCCACATGTGGCCTGCAAGTAAAGGATGACTTTGGGGAATGTATTCTCTCCTTTTACCATGTAGGACCTAGAGATGGAAGTCAGGCTGCTAGCCACTGGACTGCTAGCTTTTCATGTTAACCTCACACAAGCTGGAGCCAGTTTGAAAGAGGAAACTTCAGTTGAGAAAACACCCCCCGCCAGACTGGTCTCTTGGCAAGCCTGTGCATCTTTGCCTGATAATTGACGTGGGAGGGCTCACTGTCAGCAGTGCTACCCCCTGGGATGTTGGTCCTCCGTTCTATAAGAAAGCAGGCTGAAGTCGTGAGGATCAAGCCAGTAAGCAGCACCCTTCCTGGCCTCTGCATCCACTCCTGCCTCCAGGTCTGATTCTATTTGAGTTCCTGCCCTCACTTCTTCCGTGAAGGACTGTGATATGCAAAGGGTAGCAAAGCCTTTCCTCCCCAGTGTCTACCACAGCCATAGAATGCTAGCCAAGATGAATCATCGCAGTAGCCATCCTGTAGTTGCAGGTAGTTTTCTCACCTACTACTCTATTTGTGGAGGAATTATACAAAGTCCGTCTGTCAGGGGACAATGGTTCAGGACCAACAGCTCCATCCCCAAACAGCTGCAGGTGATCCTGCATGCCTTTAAGTGGAACCTAATTGGAAAAACTGGAGCCTCATCTGCCAATCATCCTGAAATCTGCTCATCTTGACCAAGCATGCGCAAAGGTGGTCAACAGTCCAGGCTTTCCCAGGAGAAGGGTTTTCCTAATTATTTCAGTTTTCTATTGGTTATGGATGATACCTCACCAATGAAATGGCACTGACCTTTCATTGAGAGGGGGAGGGAGCTTATTAGTTTTTTTTTCTTTTAAAATTAGTTTTTAATGGTAGCATTTGTTTAAAAGAGGAAAAAAATGGTTAGTGGTGTCTTCTAGAATGTGCATTAATCTTGTTAATGACACCACGGTTCATGGTTGGCAAAACAGAACTTTTGTATCAACTTTTTTTTTCCCTTCTCTTTGGTAGTTATACTTGAGAAATAAAGCCAGGGCACTAAAGATACATGAAGAGCCCATGAAGACAGGATACAGGATTTCCTATGATTTTATGTTGTTCTTATTTAGGAAGTACATTGGCAACAAGCGCTAACATATGTTAGGATGATTAGTTGTAGCCAAATAAATGTTTTCTATTACAACTACGAATTCCATGCCTCCTTGGAAACCATCCTGCTCTGTTCATGACTCACCCAGTCCTTTCCCAAGGTATCTTGAGGGCCAACTTTCTCTTGGCTCCCTGGGAATCACTACTTGGACGGCGTTCTCGTGTCAAGTCATCTACAATGGGAGTTGAGGTCAAAGTGTGGCCGGGAGATGCCCTCTGGTTCTGGAACTGTGTCGCATCTGGTAACATGCGGGTTTTAACTAATAACTGGCCTTGAACTCAGAGTTGAAAAGGGGGTGTTAGCAAGCCAAAGCAGTGTTCTTGGAGCTGTGCTTCTTTTTGTCTTGGTGGAAGAGGTGCCAAGCAAGGTAATGCACAGGCTAGCAAGAGAAATGATAAATTAACTGTATATACCTGGAAAGTAGTTCCCTGCGTACAGGGTCTGTGATGATCCCAGTTGTTTTTGTAATAGTAGAAAGTTGGAAGCAATGTAAATATTTATCACAAGGGAGTAGAGCAATATTCTGTGACCTGTTGATCCCTGGAAGAGCTTTGGAAACTAATGAGACTTTACTACTTGAAACAATGCAGTCACCTCTTAGTGCCATTTTGCAAGGGGAAATTATTATATTTAAGAATATAAACATTATATTACCATTTGATTAAAAGATTACAAGGTTGTATGTTTTCCAGGGGGCATGTAAAAAAAATCCTTCCATTACCGTACATAAAAATTTCCTGTACATTAGGGAATACAACACATACAAAATTGTTTTGTCTCAGGTGCTGAAAAAAAAAACAAAGATAGCTAAGAAGATCAAAGAGAGTCTTTTATCTCTGGTGTGCACGTATGTGTGGTGTTGTCTGTTTCTAAAATCAGAAACAAATTGAAAAAGGAAGACCAAGTGAATGGTGAGGAATTTATTGCCCAAAATCGAATAACAAAGTCCCTTCTCCCCTCTTGGATCTTACATTGCAAGCTGACTGTATCACACCGCCATGACTCTAGTGCGTATTAGTACATAGATATTCTGTCTTATCTGTGTCTGAAAAATCTAAGAAAAGCTTTCTTTAAAAATTATTCTGTATTGTGTTTCTGATTCTTTTGCCTATAAGAATGTATGCGTACCTCTTGTGCTTGCCTAGTGCCTGTGGTGATCAGAAGACTGCCTCAGATCCCCTGAAACTAGAGTTATCAATGATTGTAAGCTGCTATGTGGGTGCTGGGGATGAACCTGGTCCTTTGCAAGAGTGTCAAATGCTCTTAAGTGCCCAGCCACCTCTCCTGTTGTAATACAAGATTTTCTAACCCTGCACCTTTGTTGTTGTTGTTTTTTGCTTTTTTTTGTTTGTTTGTTTTTTGCTTTTTGTTTTTTGGCACAGGGTTTCTCTGTAGCTTTGGAGCCTGTCTTGGAACTAGCTCTTGTAGACCAGGCTGGCCTCAAACTCACAAAGTACCTGCCTGCCTCTGCCTCCCAAGTTCTGGGATTAAAGGCGTGCGCCTCCACCGCCCAGCCTAACCCTGTACTTTTTTCTGCAGCCTCACAGAAATTTTATACCCAGCTGAAGTGACACCACAGCTATTGGCATTTGCAACTCAGTTGGAGATTGCTTCCTTTTAAAACTCCATTAAATCAGTGAAACTCAATCCTTGAGGCAGTCCTGGGCTATCTGTTCACCATGCTATGAACACATCATCAAGAACTCTCTGCTCTTTCTCTCTTCAGTGCCCTCAAGCACGCTGATTGTTCCTTCTGGAATAATCTTCCTCTGGGCTTTGCACATCTTGTTCCTTTACTTTGGTCAAATCTTTTCAGTAGTCTCTGTTGCAGCAGTTTGGCCTGTCAGTCTGCCATTCTCATTTCTGCTTGCATTTACTTGCTTTTAGTCACCCTTCACTTTCCTCTTTTCTGATGTGCATTTCAGGAAAAAGGGAATTAGGTTTTACTTTTGCTCTTGTCCATCAAAACTTAAAACTATGTGAGGAACACAGAAGATGATCAACAAATACTCAGTTCAAAAAATTAACACTCCTGTGGTATTTTTAAATGTTTTTGCACATAAAGTGTTAACAGTTTTAAAGCCTTGGAAAATACTCAATCAGGTCTATGCACTTTGTATGCAAACCTCCTATTCTCTCTAAGACTCTGCTCTACATCTAAATTGCCTTTTTCTTGTAAACAATTCTATTCTGTGCATGGACCCAAAATATATTTGACAAAAAAAAGCTACAGTGTACAAAAACAGCCCTCCCATACTGAGAAGCAGGGCTTTTTCTATAATCTTAAATGAAGACCTTTTCCCAATATATCAGCTCTTTTGTAAACCATGAAATGAAATGACTGGCTATCAGAAGTAATTTTGCAAAGAAAACCTGTCATCTCCAGAGCAGTAAAATCTCTATAAAACCACATAAACTAATTACCAGGTTAAGTAAAATCGCTGGAATACATCAGGACCTTCTCTTGTCTCCAGGGCAGATATAATACAGTAATTCCCTAATAGTCACTCTAGGAAGATCCTGTAATGGGTGGGATGAACTTGTTATAATCTGTTCACTTCGTTTTGGTCCTGAGAGTTATAAAGAGAATATTGGTGGCAGATCACAGAACACAGAAGTGATGCCTATTAATTTTGCATGACACTAGCTGGCCTTTGCAGACGTTTGAGTCAGTTCAGAGGATACCAAGTGGCAAAAACACACTCATGTGTTCCCCTCGGAACATGGATATAGATATAATTATGTGTGTTGACATCAACGCATATGAACCAGAAGGAGGAGGGAAGGATGCAAACACACACACACACGAAGACAAAGAGACACAGACAAACAGGCACACATATACACATAGAGATAGACAGATAGACAACAGACAGACAGACAGATAGATGATAGATAGATAGATAGATAGATAGATAGATAGATAGAACTAGAAAGAGAGAGACAAAGAGAGAGACATAGAAATAAAGTCACATAGGAAAGGGGAGAGAGAGAGAGAGAGAGAGAGAGAGAGAGAGAGAGAGAGAGAGAGAATGATCACTAGGCCTGGAACCCAGGAAGGACCCTACAGACACTAAGCAAGCTCTCTACCAGTGACAACATGCCCAGCCCCCAGAGCAAAATGATCACTCTTGAACTCTATTTGACAGTGTCTTCTTAGTCCTCTTCATTGAGGGAGCAGACAATGTTTTGTATGTAGCATTTTTTATGTTGATCATTTAGATACTTTTGTGCATGTTCTCTTTTGCCTGAAGTGGTGAAGACACACCTCACACAAGCGCAAAAAGCCACCAAGGCCTCAAAAGAGCAGGCATGCCAGGGAAGACCACATGTTTCTTTCATTTACTAAAAAAAAAATCAAGGAGTTTGTTGATAATCCAAGGTAAATCGGAGGGTTAAGTTCAACTCACTGGGGCATTGACTTTATTTTATTTGAATTTTCAATACACAAATGATTAAATTGGCGGCACTGTTTTTCAGGTCCTGAACCAATCTGATGCTCCACATAGACGATGTCGTAGCTCATTGTTCGAGACTATGATTGGTGATCCGCTGTTCTGTTATGTCTACCTCATGTACCTGGTAGATAAAGGCTTACTCTGTCACATGCAGTGAGCAGCGCAGGTGAATCACTCTAAAGAGAAACCCACCATGAGTTCCAATTGCAGTTATACTACAATTTTTAGAGACAAATTAGATACAGTTGTTTTTTTTTTTTCCAGAAAAGTGCCACTCCTCAGCTCCATTAGATGCAAAAGTTGATTTCCTAGGGCTTTACCGTGGTGATTTCTACCCCGGCCCAGAGGCTGCAATTCATAAAGATTTGGCAGGAACCAGATTTCACGAAAGCATGGGCGTTGGCCCCCGAGCTCAAGGGATAGTGTTGGAGGCCTAAAACCTGGGAAGACATATTCACAGCTATTTGTCCAAAAGCCTCCTGCCATAAAACCCACACTGCAGCCCCTCCCCTCACTTAGCATCCAAGGAGATCTTTGAGCTGGATGCTTTATTTTTTCTTTCTGTGTTTGAGCCTGCCACTGCCTGGCTAGGCTGTGAGTCCCTTCGGGTTTGATAATGAGGTGGAGGACAGGAGTGTAGCCCTCACTAAGCATGTCACCCCTATTTAGCGCCTTTTCCAGGATGGCAGCCACTATTGTTTTATTATGTCCCTGATCAGCTGTCACTATTCATAAAGTAATCACTGCCATTAACACGTCATGCCTCCAGCCATCTGCTGCAGCATGGCACATACCAAGCTGTTGGGTGGAGGAAAGCAGGTGTCACCCAAGAGTGACACTGCCACTGTGGCCACAGCAAAGGTAGGGGAGGTCATTGTGGCGAAAAGTTAGGTGACATCAAATAATGCAATGTTTTTGTGTGTAGTGCATTACAATAGGCAATACCACGTCTTGCTCCACTTGCAGAAGGCTAAAATATAAAGTTCTTCTTTGAGATACGTCCTAATATTGATCGCTACTGGAGACAACAATGTCGTGGAATGTGTTGCTAATAGATTTGTGGACTTCAGCATTCGAGTTGCAGTCAAATTGAATTCTACATGTCTGGGGATTGAACTGAGGGCCTTGCCCAGGGCAGGCGTGTATAATGCTACTGTAGAATGAAGAATGGATGAATCCATCAGATCTTTATCTGACATCCATTTAGTGAGCATGTATTAAGTGGGGGCCATTGAGATAAGGTGGGATCAGTCATCATATAAACTCTCTACCTTATTTTTATTTTTAGGGGTGAGGTTGCTAGGCAGATACTCTACAACTGAGGGGAATCCCCAACCCAGAAATCTCTACTTTAAAAAAAATCATCAGGTGATATATGCATCGGGCATCATTGATCCCCAATAAATTCCTGATCCCCATTCTGTCTTAACACTTCATTTGACTTGGGACAACTTTGTGTTTCTAATAACTTTTCACGTTGACGGGAATTTTTATGGGCATAAGAAACTAGCATTGGAAAATCGTGATGATTGGATGAATCTCATTAGACAAGACTGGGCACGTTCAGTGTGGTACGGCCAGAGATAAATAATAGAGCCTATTAGAGCAGACAGTGCCTCTGTAGGGTACTAAGGTATTGCTACCCCTCTGCTATGAAAGGGATTTGCGTTTGTCCAAGTACAACAGGAGTTAACCATTTAACAGGAGACTTAAAAATGTTGGGAGGAAGTTAGATTTGCGACTCTTTCTAGATGCTAGAATTACGTGTCTGGTATCGCTCCTTCAGATAATTCAGGTATCTTACCTATCTAAACCTCTAATTATGTATATATAAAACTACAGCTGGATAAGCTGCTTCTGCCTCCACGGTATTCAGTTTTATTCCCTTCCCAGGGAGCAAGAAATACTGTGTAAGTGAATCCACAGCACCCCAGTTGTCCTCTGCAACATTTCCCCACTTCCACTGTGGGTGTGAGCGGAAACTTGGGTGGTGGCTTTTTTTTTTCTGTAATATGTCTTTTTCTACATGCCTGGGGATTGAACTGAGGGCCTCTCACAGGGCAGGCATGTATGATGCTACTGTAGAATGATGCTGTACCCCAGGCAGGCTCTGGTCTTATGAAGAAACCTAAAAGCACTATTCAGCCCCCTGCTTCTGCCCATGCATCCCACTGATGGTTCAAGAGCCTTTTTAAGGGTAAGTTTGATGTGTCCTTCAAATATATGGAGTATATATCCTTTGATTACAAACGTCAGCAGGGCATGTGGCACAGTGTGACAGTCTATAGAATACAAAGTTATACAACATCAGTATCACTGACTCCATACAGCCAAGACTAAGCTCACAGACTTGTGATCACTGACTGTTGCTGCTCTGCCAGATGACCCTGAAGATGATGATGTCACACATGACTTCATAATTTTAACAAAAGCCAAGACATTGATATGTTATCGGGAGCAAAATGTTGAATTTCAAATACCTCCGTTGGATTGGCTCCTCAAAATAACACACTGCCTCATGGCTTTGCCAGAAGGACCAGAAGAACTAAGGATGCTGAGATCTTACCTTCAAGGCAAGGACTGACTAGTGCTGGTCTCCAAAGCTCAGCTACGGCAGTGGCTACCGGCTGGTGGATACTAGAATGACCCCCAAGTCACATCTGCTAAAGTTTATGCTTTTTTTTTTTTTTTAAAAAAAAAGATCTTTGTGTGTGTGCACTTAGATTTGTGAGTGTAGGTGTGTGATGCTGTTGAGTGTATATGTGAGGTCAGAGCACAGCCTCCACTGGAGGTCCGTGCCCTCCACCTTGTTTGAAGCAGGATCTTGTTTTTCTTTGTTAGATAATGAGTATGCAGAGCTTGGGATCTCTCTCCACCTCTCACCTCACCATGCGCTCACCTCACCATGCGAGTGCTGGTGTTTACATGGGTTCTGGGGATTCAAACTCAGGTCCTCTGGCGTGTGCAGCAAGTGCTTTTCCCCTCTGAGCCATCTCCCTATTCTAAACTCTTATGGTTTTGGAAAGTCCATAATATTAAAGAAATCAAAGAAATAATAAAAATATTAAGATAATATTCAAAACAATAGTAAAATAATATAAATAATGGTAATATAAAATATTTGAATCAACTCTTTGTGCCCAGGGAAGAAGAACCTGAGGATTTCAAGAAAATAGCTAGGGGACTGGAATCACAGGGGACACTTGGGAAGCATGCTCCCCAGGCCTGTCTGTACACGCGTGCTTTGCCTCTGGATCAAACTTGCTCTGCCTTTGTGCGAGCCACTTGTATGTAAGCGGGAGGCTGGCCAAGCAAAGTACGTTAGTAGACTGCGAACCATTTTTGATAGATGGTTTTATATCTTCTCTTTGATGTCTTCATGGAAAAACGTGACGGTCGTTCTACTGCTGGGTGTCTTTCAGGCTGAATCTAGTTTTCTCTGAGAGAAACCTCAAACCAGTCAGATTGCTGCTACAGCTCTGCCTCTTCCTCCCTCCATACCCAGACCCTCACACATTACTCAGCAAACTTTGATTATTTTTCCCCTCATACATGGGAGTCTGCCAACTCCTTGAAGCCTTTGACTGTGTAGTAAACATTTAGCTGAGTGGCCTCAAATGTTATAGGAAAAAAAAATTGTAAAGGATAAATAATGTATGAAGTGGAGAAAATCAGAGGACCAACTCTAAAGAGCCATAAGAAAGACAATAAAATGGTTGTGATCTACAAAAAAATCCTATACTTACAAGATGCTTACAGCGCTTATAAAAATAGACATATAAGGATATAGTATTTTGACTTCTTGAGCTACTAATTAATATTATTAAGCACATACACATCTGGCATAAGATAGGCACTGTATAAATATAGCTGCTTCCTATTATAAAGGAAAATGAAGCCGATAAGGTAAGCTGTAATGAATGTTCGCATGCTCAGTGGTAAAGGGCAGAAGGCTTGACTGACTACATGGTGGAATATTTTGAAGGGAAGGTCTCAGAAATGGGTGACATTTGAACTGGCTATTGGATGCAAGTGAGAAGGGCTTGTTGGGGGGAAAATTACACAAAATTTTGAGCTACGGGAGAGATGCTGTTTGCATCCTCCACACCTTAATGGTTTTCTCTTGCCCTCCATGCCGTCTTACACATTCTTTAAGCCCTTTGCCCATTTTTAGGCTGGTAGGGTACTCTGACCTGCTGTTTGGATCCTCTTCATGGACGTGAGCATTTTCCCAAAGGTCTAATCAACACTATTATTTACTGGTCAGTGTGACTGATAACTATCTTATGGCTGTTATCTCATGATTTTAAGGTTTTGCTTATTCACAACCAGCTTCTCTGGTCCTTTATCCTGGGTCCATTTTTTGATTTCATTTTTTATTAGGACATCTCTCTCCTTCTCGCCCATCTTCCTTTCTTGACTTCTCATGGAAACTGACAGGAAAAAAATGAATGATTAAGGAAGCACGTTAGAAATACTGGGCACAACTGCTAGCTATTTAAATTTTTCAGATTTACTAATTTTACATTTATGAGCATTCTGCCTACATGCATATGGTTGCCTCGCGTCTATGCCTAGGGCCTGAGGAGGTCAGAAGAAGGCAGTAGAGCTCCTGAGACTGGAGTTCCAGGTCGTTATGAGATATGGCGTAGGTGCCGGAAGCTGAGCCCGGGTCCTTTACAAGAGCAAAGGTGCTTTTAACTGCTGAGCCATTCCTTTAGCCCCACCCCTGACTATTTTTGATGAAAAAAATAACACTCAAGACCTCATGATCTAAAGTTAATATGCAAGAGTTTCATCCCCTTGCAAGTGAAAACACGCAGAGGCTCTTTGCTTTGCCATTAGAGGCTTCTTTGGCTTCTGATGGTTCTGGTGGTTCTGGTGGTTCTAGTGGTCAGCCACGTATGCTTCCAGGAGGGGATGTCAGTTCCTTTGAAGAGCCAACCCCGGTGGTCTCAGTCCACAGGATGTAGATGCTTGCTGGCCTAAGTCTTCTTTCTAAAACCCTGCTAGCAACTAAACCCTGCCTTGAGGTCTTTATTCCTGTGAAGCTGCGTTTGAAGGGGAGAGAGACCACAGTGGGAACTGTCTAGAACTGTCTCTCCATGTGAGCAGTCTTTGGAGGAGGCTCATTTTAAATATTTTTACCCGGGACCTAGAGGCTCTCTGGTTCCCATAGACACGCTACAATTGTTGAGCACTCTAACGCTGCGATCTGCTTCACAGCCCTGTTCCCTTTGCGTCACCTTGTCAGCATCTAGGTAGCAGACTGAGCCGCAGATGAGAAATGTTTAAGTCCCCTGGGCCAGGGATTTGGCTCAGTTGGTGAAGAGTTTTTACATATTTAGGAGGGCTGGAAGTTCAACTCCTAAACCCAGCATAACTGGGTGTGGCAGCCACCAGGCACCAGTAGTCCCAATGCCAAAGAGGTAGAGACTGGAGCATCCCATAAGTTTATCACCTAGCCATTTTATCTGTAGGTTTGTGTGAACTGTAGATTCACTGAGAGATCCCATCCCCCCCCACAAAAAAACAAGGTACAGAGGGATCAAGGGAGACCTCCGCCATAAAAAACTAACCTCCAACCTCCACATATATGAATACATACACACCAAAGGGAGAGAGGGAGAGGAGAGAGAGAATTGGAAGGAAAGCATAGGAGAGATCAACTGATAGCTGAACTTAGCTTCACTAAGAGAATTTTCACAGCGAACGTGTGTTTTGAACATAATGCCCTAATACCATCTACAGTTATGAGCCCTTAATCAGTGATTAACAGAAGGAAGTATTAGGTGAAATAAATGTCTGACCGGAGAGCAGTGTGAGACTTCTAGAACTAAGCTGACAGACTGGTGGCATCCTTCAGCCTTGAAGATCATCTTCTACGCTATTCTCGGTAGGAACTCATAACAGAATTTTCACAAACAGAATATTAAGACTTTTTAGTGTTTGTCCTGTGGAAAAGCAGGTAGACTGTAGATTTAACTTCCTCGTTGACTGGCAAAAAATAAAACTATTGAAATAATGCATTTCCTTCATGCCAAGTCTATCCATTAATTTTTTCCCACTTTCCTAGCATGTAACATTACCCTTAATAAAAATGGCATTTAAAGATGAGATGGCATTGGTAAAAGACACTATGGGCGCGCAGTAGAAGGGGTTTTGCAGAACCGTGCTCTGTTGGACAAGGGAGATGGGAAGACAGAATTTGTCTGGGCTCTCTCTGAGCCACAGGCTACGGTCCATAGCCTTTAAAGGGATAAGTAATGCTCAAAGCCCAGAACTTTTATATCTTTATTTTGATTATTTGTTTCTTTTTGTGAAAGAAAGCAATCCCAAGCTATTTATAAAAATAAAATTCACTCCAGCACAGCACTTTATGTGTGGTGTTGGGAAATGCATGCATACTGCATATTTTTCTATTCTTCACAGACGCCTGCCCACTAGTATCTGTCTAAGTGGACTATGATTGGCGTTCTGGAGGGAGGCAGCTTGGTGCTATAGGAAGGAAGTGGACTCCATTGCATGGGGCTGAGCTCTAGCCCTGATGGCCGTTGCATACCTGTAGCCCTGTGACCTTCGGCAGCTGTTTCATCCATGTATGAAGCAGAGGTCACAGTTCCTTTTGAGTAGGAGGCACTTTAACTGTGACAGTGTCTCTACGTCACTACCATCCTCCTTTCTGGGTGTTTTTCAAATTAGGAGCAGACAACTTACTTACAACTAGGAGCCATTACGGGATTATCAAAGAGTCCCGTGTAAGAAACTTAAAGCCTTTCAAGACATATGTGTCAATCAAGTAACAATGACATGCTTGCAAAGACTAAACACAAAATAAAGTTGAAATTCTTAGACTTCGGTGAAAATGAGAATCCATTCAGTGGCTCTGTTTCCGGAAAAGAAGCGTCTGTGTTCTGATTGCTGTGTTTTCCCGCTCAATAATCACGAAGCACCTCTCAAATACATGGCCCCTGCCAGGTATTTTTAAGACAAAGTTAAATTAGGTGTGACTCTGAACTCCAAAGGTCCAGAGTGCATGGTGAAGATTCCATGCAGAGAGCTATATGCTGGGATATGGGAGCAGTATCTTCCTGGAGCCTGGACTAGAAAGTTCATTGGTTAGGGTGGGATGGAAGGAAAAGAAACAGTTTCCAAGAGAGGGAGGTGGTGATGGTACCTATGTTAAGCCTTAGAACATGAATAGAAAGATCTACATTAGCTAAATAGGAGAGCTTGGGTAAGAAGGCATTCCAGGCAGTGGGGTAGAGATGTCACAAGCATAGGGAGATGGACCCCCCACACACAGTGTGTGTATGTTTATGTGTTTATGTGTGTGTTTGTGCATGCGTGTGTGTGTCTGTGTGTGTGTGTGTACATGTGAATACCCAAAGCTAGCTTCAAATAGTGATGAGAGCAATACTATACTACTGAGGGCAAGCTGGGACCAAATTGCAGAAGGTTTCTTCTCTAGGTCAAGTGGCTTATTGCCTTAGGCATGATAAGAGTTGTCCTGTGTAGATGCTCAAAACACTGCATAAATCTGCATGGAGAATAGCCATTGATGGTAAAGTCCATCAGGAGGCAGGTGCTAAGGTTACCCATATCTTATTAAGAAAATAAGGAGATTTGACAGTAATCTCTAATCTAAACAATAATAATTTGGTCCATTAGAACTAATAGTGTGTGTGTTGGACATACACCAGTAGTAGTGTATTTTCCTCACGTATGGACAAAACCCAGGTTTTAATGCCCAGCATTGACTAAATAAATAAATAAAAAAGGAAACATGCCTGTGATTCTTTAGCAGAACTTGGACAAGCTTTCTTCTTGTTTATTTTTGAGGCATTTGCTAACTGATGCTGTAGAGGGGGCTTTTCTTCCCTTTTAAAATATTCTTAGCTCCTTCTTGTCACACACAGGTGACAGGCATAGCTTGGAAGCACTTACTCTCCTAACACTGAGCGATGTCTTCTGGAAAGGATAGTGTATCTGTAACATAAATCTACAAAGATTCCCTTCTGTGCAAACTGCCCAGTCTAAACAGTGAGCCACTTCTGGGCTAGTGGGTTCTGAGGCCAAAGAATGTATTATAAGGAAAACAATGTGTTTTTAAATTAGCACACATACCCCCCAAAATATATTGACTTAGTGCCGCTTAATGGCTTTCAAAATGCCATTAGGCTCAACCCAGTGAGCATTATGAGCTTTCCCAAATATGCACAATGTATCCCCACATAGGCATTTGACCTGTACGTACAATGGGATAAGCCAGTTTTTCTCTGAAATCCTCGGTCTTTTTTGCCAAGTTATTTTCTTGGGCCACTTTAGAGCAAAGGGACACATTTTCTCAAGGTTCAAGCATTCGCTTGCTCTTTTCCAAAGTTCAAGGCGTAAGTGAGCAGTGCCTTTGTCCCTTGTTGAGTGGCCTAAGAGAGGGACATTCTACTGGGTAAGACCTATGAGAGTCACAGTATTCACAAAGCAATGTAAAGAAAGCCCAAGGAGATTAATGTAAAATATAAAAATGTCTATAGAATGGAATAATTGCCTGAGAAAACACTCCCCTGCCATCACTTCAAATTTGAGGTACTTCAACAAACCCAGTATTTAGATTGGGAATGTTTCCAGTTGCTATCTGTCACCAGAGAGAGTAGACGAGAAAGGTTAATAATCACCTACTTTTTTTTTTAAATAAGCAGTTTTATTGCTGAAATGGGAGCCGAACCGGAACATTCACAATTGGAATGAAAGGGCAGACAGGCCGGTCTGGGGAGCTCACTGCTGTGTGTGCAAAGAGGAAGTTTGCATAGATTTTTAGAAAGGCCAAAGAAAGGGGGTTATTTTAGCTCACAGAATAAAGTTTAATTTAGATTTTTGAAGGAAAAGCCACCAAACATTCACAAGTCAGAGTACTATGAAGAAAAGAACAATGCCTCCATGTGACAAGAAGAAAGTGTACCAAGCCATGTTCAGAAGGTCTGTCTCTAGGTGATTTTTCAGGAACTCAACATGCAACTTGATAGATTGACTTTATTGGTAACGATTTGTGTCATTAGCTTGGCTACTACATGGTGAATAACCACCATGGGGTACCAATTTGCTACTGTGCACCTTCTGACACTTTTCCGGTTCCTACCAGAGACATCCAAAAGCAGAGCATCATTCTAAGGTGGGGGGTAATGACAAAAAGCCAAAGAACTTGGTAATGATATAGGATTCAGTCTTAGCTCTTGCGTGTGTGTGTGTGTGTGTGTGTGTGTGTACACGCGCATGCATGTGTGGATGTGGAGAGAAGACTCAGTGGTTAAGAGCCTTGCTATTCATGCAAAGAACTTGAGTCCATTTTCCCAGAACCCATACCAAATAAAAAGGCTCACAACTTCCCACAACTCCCACAGTTCTGGAGGATTCAATGACTCTTCTGGCCTCTGAGGGCATTGGACATACGCATGGTATGCATACACACTTTCAGGTACTCACACATGGTCACAGGGGATGAATAACTCATTCCTTTTCCAACAGAATCATCTAGCAAGTTTGTGCATCCACACATATGTATCTCTCTACATACAGTCTCCTGGTGTTCTGGTTCAAGTGGTCAAACATTGGTCCTTAAATGTAGGCATGCTAAACAACTACTGGCAAGTTCCTGTGCTTCAGTGCCCTTACTTGTAAAGCGAGGGTAGTGTTTCCTACTCGGCATGCGGGATTGTTGTGAAGATGAATACAAAGGCAAACTCTTGGCAGTAGTGCAAAGATCAAATGAGGGTCATTTGTTTTTAATTCCAGTAAGTTTCAACTCTTCTAGGCTAGGGCTCCCGAAAGGGTATTCTATGGACCAGTAGCCACATGGGCTACTCACATTATGTCCCCTTCCTGGCTCTTAATACATTTCTTAGAACCCAAAGGTCCCCAACAGGGCTAAAAAAGAATGAACCGGTTGAGTTGTGGAACTCGGTGTTTTCCAAAGTTACGGCATTATCTTTCTTTCAGGTGTAATTAATAATTGCTTTTCCTTATCACACACTTTAGGAAACACTTCTCGCGATGATTTCTAACAAATGGTCTATCGTTTGAGAATCTTCCTTCGGGAATTGGCTACTTGGTTTGGTTCAAGACCCCGCCTTTCTGATCACCTTGAAAATGTGTTCCTTTCTGAACTGCTGGTTTAAACAGACTCTCTTGTTGTCGACAAATCTATTTAATGGCTGCAGTTTCGGTTTTAACTGTGAGCTCTCATGACAGTAGACCACAAACAGTCTAGAAAGGAATTAAACTCCCAATTTAGAAACAAAATTAATAACTAAGCTGTAGAAAGTAATAGATTCATAGTTGGTCATCGAAAGCCAATTACATTGTGAGAATTCATGGCTTTCCTCGAAACTGATGGGATAAAACAAGAACAGTAAGCTAGGTTTAGAGCTAATTTAAGACACTAGGCTGAAATAAACTTGACAGAAATTGACATAGCTGCAATAAAATAAATAAATAGAAATAGGTGTTGTAGAATTTTACTGTTGCTCTAAAGTCAACAATTTAAGAACTTTGGGGAAAGCATAATATAGTTGTGGACATTGGGGAGAGTGTCATTTCAGAATAAGAGTGGAATGGCTCCTAGCAAATGCTCCTGGGGAAGAAAACTGTATTTCTGGTTGAGGTATGTTTGTGAGAAAATCATCTGCTCAGTCTAGTTTGAGCAGAAGACGATGGAGCTGTGTAGATGCATAGGGTTGGGGAAAATGAGCAGCCAAGGTGAGGCTGGATGGGTGCATTGGAGGACAGGAGTGAAGCTGGGCAGAGTTCAAGCAAGAATTTACTTCAAATACTCAAACACACACACTGCATATACAAAAACACACAGACACTCTTTCTAGTGCACACACATACCACATCACCACTTATAAAAAAACACACAAACTCTCTTCTCTCTCTCTCTCTCTCTCTCTCTCTCTCTCTCTCTCTCTCTCTCT
>JABTXL010000003.1:8868892-8882204 GCA_025134845.1 Neodon shergylaensis | reverse complement strand
TCTCTCTCTCTCTCTCTCTCTCTCTCTCTCTCTCTCTCTCTCTCTCTCTCTCGTGCACACACACACACACACAGCTTTTGCAGGTTTGCTCTAAAAATCTCGGCACAGCTTTGCTCGTGAGCTTCCCGATATTTCTGCTGAGGGTCTGGCTAGAAACACTGTGAGAACACCCTTTCGTTTGGTATTTGAGCCCTTATGCCTCCTTCCTGGCTGCAGACCAGAGGGAACAAGTGCAACTGAACATTCCAGAACCTCAGAATAGTAAAGCAAAAGTGGCTCTGGTTTGGGTTCTAAAAAGGACCCACCCAAGCCTGACTCTAAATGTTCTGCTTAATCCATCTCTCATGACGGCTTCCAGAATTTAGAAATATTTAGAGAACAATTTATTAAAAACAGATAATTAAAAGCAAGGAAAACAATCTCTCCAAATAATTACAATATAAGTGTCCAGCCATTACAGCGAAAAGCTAGACTTTAAGAACATGCTTTATACTGCATTGTGATTCGCTCAACAGAGTGACTTCAAATTCACAGTGGTATATCTTCTCTAGTATCCTAGTTGCTTGGTCCGTTCTTAGCATCATGACTAGAACATACTTCTGAGGCTCAGTGTCCTATATGGGTGAACTAGGGAAAGTGAAAAATGACTAAACTCAAACTGGGTCATTATGAAGAGCTCAGTGTTTTTTTGGTTTGTTTTGTTTTTTGTTTTTTTTTGTTTTTGTTTTTGTTTGCTTTTTGTTTTGTTTTTGTTTTGTTTTTTGTTTTGTTTTTTTTTTTTTTTTAAAGAGTAAAACTTTTATTTCCTGGGGCCAGAGAGATGACCCAGCGGTTAAGATCACTTACTGCTTTTATAGAGGGACCTGCATTTGGTTCCTAGCACCCATAGCCCAGCAGCTCACCACTGATGTGACATCAACTCCAGGGTATCTAGGGCTCTCTTCTCTTCTCCATGGGTACTGCATGCACAAGGTGCAAATGCAGTTAGTCAAGCACACGTGCACATGCGTACATATAAAGAAAAACAAACACAAAATTTTAAAACTTACTTCCCCACGATGCTGTGAAAACTAATGAAATACAGTTGATGGTTTGATTGTTACCACCAAACACCCGTGGACTGTGGTGACTCACTGCCACCCTTTCTGGCTCTGTGACATGTACGTGCCATGGAAACTCTTCTGCCTTTGAGTTCATGATCTGTGAGATGGGGCTAGCTCGATCTGTCAGGAGATCCAAATGAAGGGACAAAGAGGGACAGCACATCAAGCTTTTGACCCACAGGAAATGCTAGAAAATCACTGGCTATTAGTAAACTATAAAATGATGGTGGATAATTTGCAGTCAAAAAAGAGATAGCCTCTGAGTCCCCTCAGAATTGTTATTCTATAAATTCAGTAATATGTGATCTTCAGAATCTTCGTGGATGAGCAATGCCAGCTCACTTGGCCAGACCCAGAATATGGGTTCAGCCCAAAGAAAAAATCCCAGGAGGACTAAGAGCAAATGTGGAAAGGGGGACGCAGGAAACCCTGGCTGTGTTAAGGCCATGCAGGAAGGCCTGCTGGCCTTGGAAAGCGCTGGCTTCTAGTTTTTAATAGACGAATAAGGAAGGCTGGAAGGTACAAATTCTTGTGAAGATCAAAATAAAATCACTGTGGGGTTGATACACTAATCTCATGCCCTCTTATATCCAAAGGAACAGCATAGTGCTTCTGATATTGATTCATATATATTAGAGATTGGATGCTGCTGTCTTGGACATATAGTCACTGGCAAAATGCCAGCTGGCTTAAACTGTGATTGGTATCTTACTGTATACTCCCATACATATTAAATATGGAAAAACTTGTAGTGATTGAATTTAATAGAATGTTAAAATGTCACAATCTTCTTCCAAAGACGTTAAACACGCAGATAAACAAACACTGCCCTGGGAGAATGATTAGCCCAGGACCTCTCCATGGTCTTGGCTATGTGATGCTCCCTCCTCCCCCTTTATATTCAGAGCCCTTGAAAGAATATCCTCAGAGATTTTGAGTTCCTGGTGCTATTGTCTCTAGATATTAACGATTCCTCAAGGACTTCTCCATTGATAACTTTTGAATGATCTTTCTTCTTCGCCATTATACATTAACCTTGCAAACCACCCTGGCTTTCTGCTGAACTGTCTCCCTCCGAGTTTGAGGATCCCTTCCCTTTGCCAGAAGTTCTTTTCTCAGGATTCTTCTCCTATTATCCCCTCTTTGTTTGACACTTTAGCTTTAAGCACACACATCTATTCTTGCTATTTTATTTATCTCCTCCACCCAAAAGTTTGGGCCACCACAATTTCCCCCTAAGCTCATATCTATTTTCACCTGAATATCCTCAGGCTCAAGCAAAGAGTCAAAGTTCATAGTTGCCTGTGCAGGCCACTGTCCTGTCCTCTTTGTTACAGCCATTTTGCTTTTATATAGTACATTCTGGCGGTACAATCTCAAAACATTAGCTTTATCTTAATCCAGTGATCATTTCTGAACTCTAGGACCTTCTTGGGTTTAGTTGCAAGCTCAAATAATTTTATCTACCCACACTTATCCTGGACTGACGGATGGGAGGATCTGTGGTACCTCTGCAATACTCAGTCTCATGTTTTTAAGCTAGGTGCTAGAAGCTTCTTTGTAACAAGCAAGAAAAAGGGAGAAGATCAGTTGGCAAATGCCAATCATGACAGAAACTCTTCATGGGAAACTTTTCTAAAAACTCTACCCAGAAACCTTTGCTTATGTAGAGGTGACCAGATCAGTGTTGCTCAACTATCCTGATCTATGAAGGAGACAGAGAAAAACAATTAAACGAGTTGGAAAATGATGTAGATCCAGTATAAAAGCATTCTAGCAGCCAGGAGAAAATGCGTGATTCAGTGATATCTGGTGCACAACCAACAATACCCACAGAGATCTCCTTTCTTCCCTGAGTTTGCTTAAAATATACTCTTCCTGAGACCAGCAGCATTGCCCAGCAAGTAAAAACACCTGCCACCAAGCCTAGTGGTGACATGAGTTCTTTACCTGAATCCCACAAGATGGAAGAAGAGAATCAACTCCTGCTAGTTGTCCTCGACCTTCATTCTGGTGCTGCAGCTTTCATGTACTCACAAGTACATGCATGCACATAAATAAATAGAAAGAAAACCTAAAATGAATGCCTACTACAACTGGTAGTGAGAGTTGAGGAATTTCCTATCAATGCTGTCATCATCATCATCCTTGTCATCACCATCATCATCATCATCATCAATAGCAAGCAGCAGCAGCAGCACCAACAACAATGTAACCTTTTATTTAAGGGCACAAGAGTTCCTTGGTCTGCTGCTGCTATCTGCCCTCTTCATTAAATCATCTCTTTAACATAAAATCACTGGTGATGGATGGACACCATGCAACCTGCTGTGGATGAATGACTATGACCTTTGTTTGAATCTGATCGTTGCACACGGCAAACACACATCAAGTTAGCACATTGTGCTCTAGAAACATGAAGAGTCATTGTGCAGCTCTTCAACACAAATTGATAACCATGACCTTTGTATTCAGAGACTTACAAGTTGAGTTGTGCACACCAGCATGGCATGGCTGTCTTCCCAGTACAACATAATAAAACAGCCTACACGCTGGAGACAGGTAAGAGGAGCTGTTGAATCAGAGAGCAAGCCCAGAGAGAGTCACCCTGGGGACGGCTGAGAAGATGTCACAGGGGAGGAGATGTTGCCAGCAGAGCTGTGTAAGTACGCATCTACCATGCTAACATCTAGATGATAGATTCTCTGTACTTCCCAAGTATTCTGAATGAAAAACAAAGCAGTTATATCTTTAACCTCCACGGGGATCTAATTTTTTTAAAGAAGTAGTCCTCAGCGAAACAAGGGAAAATAAAGCTTTCTGGGTCACAGGGCTGATAAATGAGAGAAAAGCTGGCCTTAAAGAGTGTACCATACAATCACCCTGAAATTAGCTGAGAACTCATTTGTCACGGGCACACCTACCCTACGGAGAATTCCTCCAATTAACATCAGAAGCGATCATTCTTAACCTCTCATGCATTAAGAAAATCTTGTCTGCACCCAATGTTCTGTTCATAATCAATGGAGCCCTTTATGGATGTTATTTCAAATTTATCACCTCGCATATTACTAAAATGAATGAACTAGTGGACAAATCCGCTGTAGATCTGGAAAGCAGATTTATTTGTTGTCTGTGGGCTCTCGTGGGATTGTCCTTTGGTCTCTGAGATGCCTTGCTCCACTGTTTCTCACAGGTTAGGGACATTTAGTGACACCCATTGACGGCATGGGTTGGTGCTCATAGACGGGCAACTAGAACAGAAAGCACATTTTTGAAAAGGTTACTTAAAGTCTGAAAATGTCAGCCATGGTACTATCTGCCTATGCTAAGGAGTCAGACCAACCTTAATACTTTGCTATAAAAAGCATACATTAAGATAAATAGTGCCCGATGCTTTTGAGGCAAGAGAAAGATGGATATGTTCTCATACTCTAGAGTAACATAGTGCAACATTCTTATTGGCTACTACCATAGCATTAGATCAAGGTAT
This sequence comes from Neodon shergylaensis, assembly GCA_025134845.1. Taxonomy (NCBI): domain Eukaryota; kingdom Metazoa; phylum Chordata; class Mammalia; order Rodentia; family Cricetidae; genus Neodon; species Neodon shergylaensis. The sequence goes on along the minus strand of JABTXL010000003.1, from coordinate 8,877,608 downwards.
ATATTTTTTAATATAGCCATGATGCACACTTCAGAGAATTTACTTGTGGAGATGAGTAAAATTTTCAAATTATGTGTTGAGTATAATGATGATACATATCTGTAATGCCTAGTGTTCAGGAGGCCGAGGCAGGAGGATTGCCAGGAGTTTGAGGTGAGCCCAGGTTATATAGCAAGAGCCTATCTCATAAAGAAAACAATGTAGGTGAGACTTGAGAGGACTACTATCAAGGTATTAAACAAAATGCAGACTGTCCAGGGCTAGAGCAGTTTAGAGATACCAGAATTTGTTTCTTTAAGTAGGTTTTGATAGCCCGAGGAAGTACTCACTGTGGCTATGATGTAGACAAGAAAACAATCTTCAAATGCTCACCGTGCTCTGAGGCTGTCTTAAATTATCTTTAGAATGTTCCACATCTTATAAACTCCTGCTTCTAGAATCGTGAGTTCCATTATCGGGATAAGAAAGGAAGTCTTGAAAGGAAAACACAGTAAGAACACGCAGTAGCAGACCAGCGAGCTGTTTATCGGGTCTTATGCGCGTGCTGTCTCCACGGGCAGTTCTGACTGGCCCATGCTGGGGTCAAGTCCACTGAGGTCAGCAGAACGCCATTCCTCTGCTGTTCCTCACCAACTAGTCTCTGTGCTGCTGTCATGCTTCCTCTCCAAGGCCCCCTTAAAGCTTTCACAATTGCTCATTGAGCGCGGCAACCAGGCCTCCTCAGGTCCCAGCTCAAATCTTCACACCCATGTCTCTCATAAGTCCTCATTTCTTATACTCCAGCACTTGAACAACCTTTCACCTTTATGGCGTTCTTTTCCTTGCTGCCTCCCCTCATCCCCCGGCCAAATTTATTCTTGCTTGTTCAACTCCTTCTTCAAAACCCTCTTTTTTGAGTTCCCAGAGTTTTTGTTCTGAATTCATCCCCCCCCCCCCACTTAATTCTCCATGTAGTATATCCGTCGCTTTTATTTGTATTCATCGGGATTTCATTTGTTGCATGGTTCCTTGTGTCTGCACTAATCTTAGACTCTCCCCGCCTGTAAAAAGCCAGGTCACCTCATGTGCTCTTTACAGAGTGATAGGTTGAACCACCCTCACCTGAGAGGATAGCAACACTGTCTTCAGGGTTCCGACCACAAGGCCCTTTGGAGAGCTGCCAGGAGTAGGCTTTTCTAACAAGTTTCCAAGCCTTGTAGCTGTTGTTGCTAACAAGAGGCTGAAGCTTTTGAGAAACACCACTTTCCAAGAATGAGGAAAAGTGAACTTCCAATCCAGGAGCCTCTGTCCTGCTGTGTGGCAGAGCAGACAGGTTGAAAGCCTCAGGTTTAGAAGCAGAGACTCGTGATTGAATTCCAGTTCTGCCACTTAGTCCCTGAGCAGAGGTTAGGCCCCTCTGAGTTTTCACTTCCAGGTTAGACAGCTGGGGCCGTCCTTACCTCAGTTAATGGTTTGTCCTGCAAGACCAATGGAACCATGCTTGTAAAATGCCTGGGAAGTGGTGGATGCTGACCCTTACCCATATAATCCACACATTTACTTTATAAGAAAGATTGTGTGTGTGTGTGTGTGTGTGTGTGTGTGTGCGTGTGTGTGTGTGCCCAGTGACAGCAGCCTGTCTGAAAACATTTTCCTGGGCTTTTGGCAAAAGCACTTTCCCATTGGGACTGATACTATAGTAATTTCCATTTCATTTGAAGAGGCTTTGGAAAGTAAGACACCAGGTACATCAAAATAATTATTATATAAAGAAGCTAGCATTAAAAAAATACAACTTATAAAACCAGGTTGCTGAGGCAAAATGTCATCCCGCACTGCATTGCCTGTCCCAGTCCAGAGCATTTAGAAGTTGTGGGAACATTATAAAACATAGTTCAATTTTCTTTATTGTTACTTTTCTTGGGGAGGGGGGTTGGAGTTATTTTTTATTATAGATTTTATGATAAATAACTTAGCTTCAAGAGCACTTTTGAATTTGCTAGACATTAAAACAATAGAGAAAGACCATCTTATAAATTGAAATTCACATGTGTGAACACTAAATGCTGGGATTTGATTTCTTTGTTTCTATAGAAACAAAAGAAAATTGAGATTAAAATAAGCTAAAATGGAATGTGTTTTATGAAATAGATAAAGGAGTCATTTTACTCTTTGTGCAGCGCAGTAAAATTTTCTACATTTAAGATCCATGCTGTCTGTGAACCACCCTACCTTATAAGGGAAAGTTCCTGTGGGTCAGTGGTTGGGGTGGAGAGTCAGGAAGTAGAGGTCGGGGCTCAGGGGAGGACAGTGGTGGCATTCTGGTGAGTAGTGAGTTTGATATCAATAGGAAAAATCCAGTCTTCTTGTTATTTCCTTCCTACTAGAAACACTGCGGCTGATAGATTAGGGTGTGAAGAAAACAGTTTTCAATGTAAAAACCCAGGCCAATAACCTCGGTGGTGTTAAAGTCATCATGCATCAATGATAATGAGTCCTTGGGTTGCTAAAGATAGACCAGAAGTTGGGTGGCAGTGACCCTGCCTTTAGTTCCAGCACTCAGGAGGCAGAGGCAGGCAGATCTCTGTGAGTTTGAAGCCAGCCTGGTCTACAAAGTGAGTTCCAGGACAACCAGGGCTACACAGAGAAACCTTTTCTTGAAATAAAAAAACAAACAAACACAGAAAAAGATAGACCAGCAGAATAAATCAAAGAATCAATCTTCTCAGTAATAATGTAGGAGAAAGAGAACCAAAAGATGGTGCCCAGGAAAAGAGACCAAGTCTTGTGAGACACATGGTGTAGTCCGGTAGATTGAAGAGGGGTGTCGTCCAAGTGGCATGGTAACTGGCAGTTATGTAACGATACATGTATATTTGGGCTGTGTGCATGTCTGTGGGGACCAGAGGGTCACCTCCAATGTCATTGCTCAGAAACACTATTCACTTTGCTTTTTGAGGAAGGGTCTCTCATGGATATAGTTCAAGTAGACTAGTATTGTGGGATAAGCCTTCTGCATCCTGTGAATATGTATTCCTCTCACTGGTTAATAAAGAAGCTTCTTTGGCCTATAACAAGACAAAATAAGGCTAGGCAAGAAAGTCAAACTGAAAATACAGAGAGGAAGAAGGGCCAAGTCAAGAAGATGCAAGCTAGCCACCAGAAAATAAGATGTATAAGAGAAAAGTAAAGTCATGAAGCCATGTGGCAAAATGTAGATTAATAGAAATGGGTTCATTAAGGTTGTAAGAGTTAGTTAATAATAGGCCTGAACTATTGTCAAAATGTTTTATAATTAATAAAAACTTTTGTGTGATTATTTGGGATTGGGCAGTAGGGACAAAAAACATCTCTGCCTCTGCCTACAGACTAGGCTGTCCCAGGAATCTGCCTGTCTCCATCTTGTCAGCCTTGTTTTTACACTAGGCCTGACTGGGTTTTAAAAGACAGTTCTGGAAGATTCAACTACTCCTTAATACTGGAAGATAAAATGCTTTATTGACTTAGTCCTCACCGTAGTCCAAGATTTGAACATACAGAGGTTAGCATGCTTGGTTGCCTGGTGTCACTTTAGTGTGAAACTTTACAGAAATCTTTTAAAAGTCTGTGTTAGTCAGTCTTTCATCACTATAACAAAGTAGCTGGGACTGTTGACTTATCAAGGGAAAAGGTTTATTCTCTGATAGTTATGAATGCTCCAGTAAGTTGATTGGCCTCCAGTGTTTTGGACCCATTGTGAAGTGATGTGTAGGGGGCAGCCCTTAGTTGAGTAGAATTGCTTATCTTGTGTCCAGGAAACAAAGAAAAAGGAGAAGAGACTGGGGTTTCAAAATTACCCGAATTGCCTAGGCTAGACATCGCACTAGACTCCAGCATCTAAAGGTGATATCACCTCTCACTCCTGTCATTCTGGGAACCGGGCTTTTAAAACTTGAACCTTTGGAAGATAGTTAATTTCTGAATTCTATAGCCAGAGTCTGGACAAAGTAACTGACCAAACTGAAACAGAGGCTCAGTCTATAATAGTTAGACAATATAAAACACACTTGGTTCTGATGTTAGAAACCATTGACACATTTGTCCTTAGTGTCTAATCCAAAGATATTTTCATGTATTACAATGGTTCTAATCAAGTTATATATAATGATTCTCCAATTCTACCATTGATCTGGTATTGCCATTTCATTAAATTACAAGCAACCCGAGATAAAATTTGAAGAAGTGAAAATCAAAATTAATATCTAAGTCAGTGACAAAGTTAATGTTTCTCAAATATAAAAAGTAGGATCCTTTACCAAAAGTCAAAAGATAGGAATTTAGAATTAATTAGTGGATGAGTAGAAATTGGGTGAAGATTCTTGTTTGCTCAAACATTTATTTTTTCATGTATGAAAAGGAATACCTAAATCATAGTATCATAAAAACATTAGCAAGTATTTGATCGTTGATTGGTGCGTATTGTTGTGGGGGTGTAGCTCAGTGATAGAACACATGTTTAGAGCACACAAGCCCTTGATTTGATCCTAAATAAAACACATACACACACACATACACACACGGGGGGGGGTATTGATTTTCAAGCTTGATAAGCTATCCTTCACTAGTTCCTATGACAGTAAACCAGGATCACAGGAGACAATTAAGGACCAACTTCCTTAAGCCTTATATTAGGTTCAGTCCTCTGATATTTGAGATTCTGAAATTTCAGATCCAGGGACTCTTACTTCCATCTTCACTGGGTCCTACAGTTTATGAAACCAGCCCTGACAACGAGCATGACTCTGTAAGCTTCAGTCTCTCTGACTTTGAGAACTCTCATCTTCTTTTCTACTCCAGCAACTACAGCCAGATGTTCTGTTTCCTGTGACCTGGGTGATCTCCTCATCACCCCCAGGGCAAGTATGATTGGCTTAAAGGTAGACTCCTGAACCAATTGCTTGAACCCTGGTGTGATATCTCTTCAGGGATCCTGTGGAGCAGTGGCTCTCCACCTTCCTGATGCTACAACCCTTTAACACGGTGCCTCATGCTGTGGTGACCCCAACCATAGTTACTCCATAACTTTTGTCACTTCATAACTGTAGTGTTGCTACTATTATGAATCATAATGTAAATATCTGTGTCTTCCTGTGGTCTTAGGCAAATCCTGTGGAAGAGCGTTTTGACTTCATAGGCGTTTCGGCCTACAAGTTGGGAATTGCTACTATAGGCTGTGTGTGTGTGTGTGTGTGTATGTGTGTGTGTGTGTATGTCCTGGTAACACAGGGGAGGTGAGCAGCTTATGCTTACGTGGGCCTGCTTTCTTCCTTTTACATATGTAGTATTGAGAGTGTGAATATGACAGGAAATTCAAATGTTTATACAATCAAAGAACATCCAACTCAATCTATCTTCCATTGGAAAACATGTTTGCTAGGACACAGGCGCCCCACAGATGGGAGATGAAAAAAAAAGAAAATCAAATCCACCGTGTGGCTTTTATAGTACAGTTATTAAGAATTCATGCTCTATCAATGATAATCGCTCTAAGCACATAGAAGAATGATGACTCTTCTCATTCTTCTGGGCAGTCCAGTCCAGTGGGGGAAAGCTTCAGATTGACAGCTTACTCTCCTGTAATTTATGAGAAGTTCTGCTCTTCTAAATCTCAGCCAGACAGCCTGCATTAACAGAATTCATAATTTCCCACTGTCAAATCCATGATATTCAGAAGTAATAGAGAGTAACTTGAAGAAAATGTTAGAGTGTACATCAAGATGAAATTGAACAGGCTTGCCAGAGATCCTATACGCCACAGCTTACATCCAAGTCATAATAGGGAAATCAAAACAAAATTCCAGATTTTAACACAGAGGAAACAAGAAATCTGAAATAGCAACATCCCTCTTGGAATCCACTCATCCACTTGGTTTTGTATGATTGCATTGGATTCAGCTGCAGGGCTTGTGGAAGTCAGGACTGCAGAGGAATGGGCTTCCTTTTTCCCAGAATTCTCCTGTTCTCCTTGACCCACCTCTACTTCCTGTCTGGTTGTCCTGCTTATACTTCCTTCCTGGCTACTGGCCAATCAGTGTTTATTTAAGATATAATTGACAGGATACAGGCCATTCTTCCACACCAGTTTGCCTACCATGCATGAGGACTTATATATGAAACAGTACAAAACAAAGAAAGAAAAAAGATACTGAACCCATAATATGAGCTTTATAAATATTTGCTGAATGAATAAATGCTCTTAGCAATGTTAATTACTTTATCATTATAATGTCAGCATAATGGGGAAATATTCATTTCCAAGTACTTTGAACACACACACACACACACACACACACACACAGGGCTTATGTTACAAGACAGGAAACTTTTTGTAATGGTAAATTTTTTTGAAGAAGGCATCAGTTTGGAGCTCTCATTAATTACAGGAAGCCCTCTCAAATGTGTGCTTGCAATGGAATCTGCATGTTGGCATTCAAGGAGTATAAGGATGGCAACATCAAATGTTTGTTTCTTACTCATTTGACTGAACTTGCAGAGTGTCAGTGAGACATTTCCTTCCATTGTTTTGCATTAAAAAAAGGCAATGAACAACTCTTGGCAATGGAGAAGACACTTTTTAGTATGTTAGTTTCTAGGCCAAATGCCTCATTTCCCTCTGGTAAGGGCATTTAAAACATTTTTCCAGGTTTTTAATTAAAATATAGCTACATCAGTTCTCCCTTTTCTCTTCTGCTTCCAAACCCTCCCAGGTACCCACGGCCCCTACACTGACATTAATTCATATATATATATATATATATATATATATATATATATAACCTGATGAGTCTGTTTAGTGTTGCTTGCATGCGTATGTTTTTAAAGTTGAAGTTTTGATCATTTTATAATCCCTTGACATCTTTACCATGGTGGAAATAAACTGAGAGGTAGTCATGGATTCTGTCCTTTTCTGACAGAATGTTTGTCCATGAAGGGACTGGTATGTGGCGAAGGACAAAATCATGGCCGGAGCATGACATTTTGGGGGAGATCACTTTGAATTGAAGTACCTTGGGCTCTGGATCTCAAGTTCATGTTGGCCCGCTGGTGAATCAGTAATTTTTTTAAGGATTTATTTTTAAGATTTTAAAAGATTTTATAATTTATATATTTTATGTATATGGCATATGACTCCTCTGTCTTTATGTATATCTGCATTCCCTAAGAGAGCATTGGATCCTAGTATAGATGGTTTTGAGCTGTTTTTAAGTTGTTATATGGTTCCAGAGCTTCTAATCACTGAGTCATTTTTCCAGAATCCAAGATTTATTTCTTTTTATTTTATATGTATAGAATATTTTTTGCCCACATGTATGTCTGTGCACTGCGTTGTTGCAGTATCAGCAGAGGCAAGAAAGACGACATTGGAACTGGAGTTATGAAGATTTGTAAGCCACCATGTGGGTGCTGGGACTCAAGCCCACAGCATCTGGAAGAGCAGTCAATGCTCTTAAAAGCTGTTCCATCTCTCCAGCTCTGATTCTTAACAACTGCCCAGTTGCCAAGGGTATTCTGCACATCTCAAAATGCCAACTGAAGAAGCTGAAGGTGATCCTTTTGAATATTCTACTTCTGTTTAGGCTGCCCTGATGTGGTCCCAGTATAGATTTTGGAGCTGGGAGTCTGGGTTCTAGTCGCGCTTCATCATACACTACTAGGGAAGTAGCTTAGCTCTTTACACCTTGAGAATAACTTTTCAAGACCTTGGAAGAACTAAATGTCTTCACACATGTAAACTGCTTGGAACAGTGTCAGTCACATGATGACAATCATGTGAGTGTGAGTTCAAACTATGGATGCCAGTTTTGAACATTCTCTTCCTTTCTATCTGCCCCAGGGCTGCTGTGCAGCAATTTCTTCTAAGATAAAAAATAAAATAAAATAAAATAAAACCAAAAAAAATTAAAACAACAACAACAAAAACTCCATCATGAAGAGAAGCTTATTAAAATTCAAGATGTTCTAAAGGGAGACTCCTCAAGATTCAGGAACGAAACAACTCAAAAAACTCCAGGAAGTCCCTGAAATTCACCAGGTAACCTGGCTTCCTCATTGCTTATATAAGCAATAAGGCCTTATATAAGCAGTAAGGCCTGCTAGACCCTCAGACCAGCAGCACCGCCTAGGAGAGATAATCTGAGCTGTAATGTGACCCTTGCTGGGATGGGCTTTCTGTGATTCAGCTGTCTTTGAGCCTTTCCTGCTTCTGTAGGAAACCCCCCACCCACACTCCCTTAGGTAGCCCCAGTAAAATTCACTGGTACATCAAGCTGGACTTGGTGGTATCCTTACTTTGATCTATCACTGATTCCTTATCTGGGTTGGGAAGGCGTCTGTTCATTCTTCCTGGGAGCTGTGGTGTATACGATCTCTGGCAAGCCTGTTTCTAAAGGGTTGGAATGTTATCTACTTAGAAATGTGAGAATTGGAAGACACTGGTGATTTTTTGCTCTTTCATGAACACATCTCCACCTAAAGAGTGAGACCATTGTGCTATGAATGTGTGTGTAATCCGTATAACCTAAAGATGGAGATGCTGAAGAGCAGGCTGTTGGAATAGAGCTCCAGACAGAGTTTATGTGATCTGGTCTATATTCAAATTTGGAAATGTTCTGCTTAAAAAATTAACAGAATAGGAAGGAAAGCTCTTCCTTCCTTCTTTCCTTCCTTCCTTCCTTCCTTCCTTCCTTCCTTCCTTCCT
>JABTXL010000003.1:8831831-8868882 GCA_025134845.1 Neodon shergylaensis | reverse complement strand
CCTTCCTTCCTTCCTTCCTTCCTTCCTTCCTTCCTCCCTCCCTCCCTCCCTCCCTCCCTCCTACCTTCCCTCTTTTTCTCTCCCTCTTTCTTTTTCTACTTTTACACAGATTTGATACATAATCCAGACTTAAATTGGTGATCCTCCTGCTTTACACACCACACCCGATTTACCTTCCTTCCTTCATAAGTACATATCAACTATTGCTAACCATTCCAAAAGTAGAAAATCAACTCTAACAAGAAACTTCAGCCTTAAAGATACATTTCCCTGTGAGTGATTCGTGCCACAGGCTCTGCGCATGGTTTCGTAGTCTTCATTCTTGGCACAGGTGATCAAGGAAGGGGAGGAAGTCATGGTGGTGGGACTCCGAATTCAGCTCACTCGGTCCCCAGCCTTGTCTAATGGCAAGAGACCTAATGGGAGGTTTGCTTGATAAAGGCTCACAAAGGCCAACAAGATGATGCTGTGTTTTAGCTGGAGGCCTGGAGACTTTTGAGGGTGGGGATTGTTTCCTTCAAATCCACATCAGCTAGGAGGGGTTTTGAATTTGAAAAAAGTGAAGCTAATGTGTTTCCTTTGTGCTGACAGACTGGTTGGACAGGAATCACACTGCACATGTGTGATTCTATTCATGCATGCATGTTTAAACCAGAAAGGTGTTTCCTGAATGTCTTCAAGTCCTCTTTAAGTCTGTCTTTTGTCATGTACAATTTCCCACTTACCTCTCTAAGACTAGTACCATCTTTTTTTTGTAATATTTTGCCCAAAATATTACATCGTCTTAAGGAAAATGGAAGTTATTCAATTGAAAATCAGAAAGAAAGGGAACACAAAATTAATTGGCTTTTGAGTTCACCCTCATGATAGTGAAAATGGAACAAAAATCAAAATCAAATCAAGACTTTAGAATTGGCATAGAAATGGCAGAATTTAATGGTCTATAGACATCCTTCTTGAGCAACCAGAATATCTGAAAACTCTTCGCACATGGCCATTCTGAAGTGACCCAAGGAACTTGCTTTCTTTCAACACTAAGAGCAGACTCACTGACTCCAGACAGAAAGCAATTATGTGGGGATATTGTGTTGCTATTGCCTGCAATTTAGATAAAGCAAGGGCAAGCAGGGAGCTGTGGATAACACACACACACACACACACACACACACACACACACACACACACACCTGCACACACCCTTTCTCCACAAAACTAGTCTAACAACATTCTTAAGCTTTTCTTTTGTTTCTGGAACCAAATGAGAGCCTTCCCTTATAAAACATTATGGGTCAAAAAACAAACAATACGCAAACAAAATACCCTTACTTTGGAAACAAGTAGACACTACCATCTCAAGGGACCCATGGAGTTTAGGTCATATAGTTAGCACCTCACTAGTACTTCAAACATTTAAAGCAATCACTGCCCAACACTAATGCCTTGCAGGGAAAGGTACAAGGAAACTGCTTTTCTCTGTTTTGTTTCTTCCTCTTAACTCAAGGATGGTGGAAAGCCAAAGCTGTGATCTTCAATTAGATAAGTCCTTATCTCCACTGCTTCTCATCTCACCCTGGACCCCACCAACCAGGCTGGCTGCCCTGCATCTCCTACTGTGATACATACTAGCTGCCGAACCTTAGACTGTTGTAAAGGACTGTAAAGTGTGGCCTTCTTCACGTGGTCAGTGGGAGCAGGACAACAGGACATTGTCATCTGATAAGCCAGGGCCAGGAGTCACTTGATTGTCTTTGCTTAGATGTCAAAGAATTGAATACTTTTAATGTTTTATTAAGTAAATTTGCCAAAGATGTACTGTCCACTCTGGGGGAGAAACTTGTCACTAGGACTTTAATAAAGAGAAGGATATTTTTCTTAAAGTCCAAATCATTGTAATGATAACGTTAGCAGTGCAGAGATCTTGTGTGGGCATATCTATGCACACACTTATATACATATACATGATATGCAATACTCAAACACACACAAACACACACACACACACACACACACACACACACCATTTTTGAGATGTATAAAGTGGCAAGATGCTCTTCATATCCCTGGAATGCAGTGAGTCTTGTGATTGGGCAGGAGACTTCTTATCAAAGTCATCATGAAGAAGATGAAATGCCTGGACTGTATGGGAAGAGAGAGGGGAGAACCCCTCTTCCCTCCTCCCTGTCTCCATCCCCAGCATCCTCCCATATCAAACAGTTCCCAAAAGTAAGTGGAGGGAGCACCAGCCATAACATTTTTAGGACTTTAGAAAGTGGTGTCTATTTACAACCTTAAAATTTCATGCTTCAGCAGGTTGCTTAAAATATTTATTCCCGAATGGTTTGGAGCCAAATCTTTGCATTTTCCAGGCCCTTCCTGCCGCCAATTTGGTCATACTCAGAATTCCAAATTTGAGGAAATAGATAATCATGAAGGCACTGGGGGACTCAGCCCACAGAACCCAAAAAACAGATTTCTCTTTCCAATCACAGATTCACGGCCAGCGTTTTGGGTTTCTCAGTGTGAGTGTCATGGGGATTTTGTCCACACACATATAGGATGTGCAAATCAACAGTTAGCATTGGGTAATAACCAACCCAAGCATGCCTGGTCTCTGTGGGAGGCAAATAGTTCAAAGTGAGCAACTCTGTCATTTGGCTGTTTACCCATTCACACTGCTTGACTGTGTTCTGTGCTAAACCAAGCTGGGACTAAGCACAAGCAAAACCAAGGATCAGTTTTAACCCGTCTAGTGCAAGGAGTTGTCTTACCAACCAGAAGAGATGTGACTCTTTGTCCTCTCTGGAATCTTTAGCATCTTGCCATAGCCTGAGGCACAGCAATGTCCCACTGGCTAGCTTGACTTCTTGGAACTCTGTCTCTCATCATTACTACTCTCATTTTCAGCCACAGAATTCTTATTTCCACACCCTGTTTTCCACCAGACGTCTGCATGAGCATAGCAATGAATACCTTGGATCTACAGTTTGTAAGACAAGTGTACCTTCTATGTTTTCTACCACATCCTGGTTTCTAGGTCATCAGTTATTAATTGGCATAACTCAGAGAGTCAATTCCCCAAAGCATTTAACTGGTAAGAACTATAAACTCACACAACTTCACGTAAAATGAACTAGGACCCCAAATCTGAGATTTCGGTGGGACCTTCTATCTCATATGACCTTCCGAGACTGACCTTGCATGAATCTTACTGTAAAGGTACATTTCTGAATATTTCCCCTAGACTTACCCGTCAAGTATATTTTCCCCACAGGAATATCTAGTACCATTGGAGTAGATAATTAACATTCAAGGTGCCGAGACCATGTCCACATGATGAAAAGTGTTTTGGAAGGGAATAAATGAGTGCATTACTAATGAACGATTTCTTCCCCTTTACAAAAAGTTACTGAATTACTCTATCCAGGCAGCCTCCTGCCCGATAATGCATTGATAAATGGAGGAATAGACAATCGCATTAAGACTGCCAGGACATCATTTGTGATTCTCAAAGTTGGTATTCAGGATCAACAAGCAATGGACTTCTCAGGATTAGAGGTACGAACTCGCTTTGTGGAGTTGTAGAAGTGTCCCCAGTTGAGGGCTGGGATGTAGCTCCGAGGTAGAGCATTTGGCTAGCATGGGCAAGGCCCTAGGCTCTATCCCCAACTCTGCAAGACAGACAAAAAAAAAAAAAATGGAGCGGGGCGGTGGTGGCGCACACCTTTAATCCCAGCACTCGGGAGGCAGGGGCAGGCGGATTTCTGTGAGTTCGAGGCCAGCCTGGCCTACAAGAGCTAGTTCCAGGACAGGAACCAAAAGCTACGGAGAAACCCTGTCTCGAAAAATCAAAAAAAAAAAAAAAAAAAGGAAGAGGAAACCTCTACTCTCAAGGGCTGTTATTTCAAGGAAGTAGTTTCCAAACTATATTGACTGAGACCCAAGGTGAGAAATGCATTTTACACTGTAATACAAATTCTTATGTACAATGGAGATAAAGGTCTCGAAAGAAATGCTTATTTTATTATTGAAACTGTGGGTTTTTTATTGTTGTTGTTGTTTATTGCATCGTCTTTCACTTAAAAAAAATTAAATGTTATATGTAAATCATGAAATTAGTATCTCTGAAGGTGGCATGACATAGTTTGCAAGACAGTGAGGTACTAGTTATGCCCAATCTGTATCTGTGTGTGTGTGTGTGTGTGTGTATGGATGTGTGTGTGTGTGTGTGTATGGATGTGTGTGTGTGTGTGTGTATGGATGTGCCTTTACTGAGCCTGGAGCTTGACTCTTCGGTTAGGCTGGCTGCCTGGTAAGCTTTCTGGATCTGCCTGTCACCCATTCAACCCACCTCAACCCCCACTCCCACCAGTCAGCTGTTGGGGTTCAAACTCACTTCTCCAGGATCAGATTTTAACTATGATCCAAACTCAAGTCCTTTTGCTTGCACAGAAAACATTTTACCCGCTGAGCCACCTCTCTAACCCAACCCTTTTAAACTTTCTATAAGTGTAGCTCACAGATGAATAAACTTTCATTAACATGTGTATTGGTGAGCTGAGTAGATGAAAAGCCTACTTAAGGACAAAGAAGGACAGACAATGCAGGACAGGGTAGCACATGAAGGGGGCTTAATAAAAGATTGATGAAAAAAATAACAGAGGAAGGTGGACTGGGAAAGAGGCTGCCATGGGAAGGCCATAGTGGATGAGCAGTTAAGGGGACAAATGAACCTTAGGCTCCCAATGGGGTAGGCTAGTGTAGTGTGGTGTGGATTTTGGTGCTAAATATTTTTGGAAGAAATAATTGAGCTGTTGAGGCGCACTGGGGAGCTTTCACGACAATGGACGTAGGTTTCAGTGCCAGATTCTACCCTTCCTGGCTCTGTAAATACAACCCTTCCCTCTCCAGATCAGCGGCCTTGGGTCCATGGTCTCTAATGTTGGCATATTAGACTCTGACTGACCAGGCTATGGTATGAATTTCTAATAATAGTGGTTATAAAGCACACGGCCGGGCCAGGCATGAGGCAGGCATCCAGGAAGTACGTCAAGAAGTACTCTTTTGCAACCCAGCTGTCAGTCATGTTTATAAGTAGATTTCTTTCACCCAGAATCTGGCTTTAGCATTCTAGCATCCCGGCTGGAGCCCCCAGGCCTTCAAAACATTTCATCTGGCAAGGTCGTACCTCCTGCGAACTGGCAGGCCAGGGCGGCCTACTCACCTTCCTTCCTTCCTGACTGTAAGACCCAGTTGATAGCTAATACGCCAGTGAAGAAAGCACAGAATTCCCTGGATGTGGTTCTTAGGGATGTGGCAGAGCTGCCCCAATCTGCTTTAATTCCTGCTTTCTCCTTGGTGTCACTGTTTTAAAGCCATATTTTGGGAGCTCTGCCTTCAGGAAAAACGGGAGAAAACAATAGATTATGCCAGGAGCCAAGTTTGGAGCTGTCTGCATATGGCAGACCGATGCCATGTTTTCCCGAGCCCAAGGGTGAATGTGCTACAAGGACCTTTGGACAATAAGGGCTTTGGTGACTTGGCTCTACTGGCTTTTCAGCATCTCTGAGCTTGATACCTTTCCATTATAGGGATACTTCTTTCTCCTTCTCCTCTTTCCCTTCCTCTTCTCCTCCTCCTCCTTCTCCTTCTCTCCTTTTTATTCAGAGTTAAAAGATATACAATATTCTTGATGATAATAAGTATACTTTCAGAGGGGCAGGTACATTGAAGTAAAATTAATTTTCAGAATTTGTGGTGGGACATACCTTTAATTCTAGCACTCTGGAGGCAGAGACAATTAGATCTCTGTGAGTTAGAGGCCAGCCTGGTCTATAGAGCTAGTTCTAGGATAGCCAATGCTACACAAAGAACCTCTGTCTTGAACCCCTGCTCCCCACAATGGTATTTTTAGGATTTATTTATTGTGTGTGCGTGCCTGCATTTATGTATGTATACCATGTTCATGACTGGTGCCCATGGAGTATAAAAGAGGGTATGAGATTCCCCAGAAATGGATTTACAGATGATCTTGAACCACCCTAGGGATTGTGGGAACTGAACCCTGGTTCTCTGCAAGAGCAATAAGCCCTCTTCACCACTGCGCTATCTCTCCAATCCAAGAACATGATGTTTTGATATGCATACATGGAGTAAAATGATTCCTGCAATCAAACTCATTAACATATCTATCAGTTCAAATAGTTTCTCTCTTGGTGCCTAGTGACGTGAGGACACTTGTGTGATCCTCTGAGCGAAGACCAAGGAGATAACGTGTTGCCTACAGGCTGTGTCTAGGCTTTCCAGAATTCATTCATCTTAGAATCAACCCAATAGACACTAAATATAACTCGTCACTGTATAAATTTGTCACGGTAATCCACTTGGAAAAGGGAATTTTAAAAAATCTGGAGGAGGGAGATCTCGTCATCTGAAATTTTTCATTCCTAGGTTAAATCATTCTATTTATTATTTGATATATAAATTTATCGAAATACATAAAACATATGGTGTATACTTTAAAAAAAGAACGGAACCTCTTCATCATTAGTCTGACATCTCCCCATTTCCTTGCCTGTGAACAGCTCCCAGTAACCTTTCTTTCCATTGTCACTTCCTATGATCCCAGCTTGTGACGATTGTGCACATCAGTGACACATGCAGTATTTATCGTTCTGTGGCTGGCTTACTTCTCTTAGCACCATGTCTGTTAGCTTTACCTCTGCTGTTGTAAATGAGAAGCTTCCCTTTTAAAGGCTGAACACTCTTCCATCACTCACGCACTATAGAAGTTGTCTTTTCAAATATACTTATACATTCGTATATGTATGTCTAAGTTTGTGGTCTCTTAATAAATCTTCAAGGACTGTGATTAGATATGCAAATGTTATATTGGCACCTTTCAAACTCTAAGCACGCATGGCATAATGCTGAGTGTATCTGTGCACACAACAACTTTACATTTCAATTTTATCTAGTGAGACATGATATTAATGTGTAGAAATCACTTGGGTTGACATAGAAGTAGTCAGTTGTAAGTAGATTATAAAGAATAAGGACATTACATTTTAGACGTCAAAAGCACAGTAAACTATGACAATTTTTGGACTACTCCACTCAAATCTCACACTTCACATGAACAAGATGAACTACTAGAGGTCAGGATGTTTGGGTGAGGAGATGGTGCCTCTGCTGAGGGCTGTGTCCATTGCTCAGACCTGGGTGTCTCTGCTAAGGATGATGTGTCTCTGAAGAATGTGGTGTCTGTGCTGAGGACAGGGTGTCTCTTTCAGGTATTTTTCATTTTGGGGTACATTTTGGTGTTTTAGGGTGTTTTTCAGAAATTTGGGTTTTGAATTCTCTCGCTGGAGAGATTCTGATTCAGAAGTGCTGAAGTGTAACTCAAAGGTCACTTACAAGCCCTGTAGACCATCCAGACTCTAACTGGACATGTTGTCTAGGACATTTTGTAAAATTTCAGGTGTTTTTTTTTTTTTGCCTTCTCAGATTTTAATTTTTTCTTGCTATTGATTTTTTTTCATACATTATAATTTGATCATGTTTTCCCCTCCTCCAGCCTCTCCCAGTTCCTACCTACTTCCCTACCCACCCAATCCCATGTGTTCTCTCTGCTACTCTTATATCCTCACTCTCAGCAGTGGGTCAGGTTAGTGACTACTCTCAGGGATATTTCATTGCACAAACAAAACAGAACAACAGCAACAAAAGAGCATGCCTCATTAAAAAAAATCATGTAAATCTATATTTGTCTCATATGTTGACGGCTTGGCTTTCAGCCGGTGGCTCTATAGAGAAGAGATTGAATCATGAGGGTGTGAGTAGCATCAATGGATTCTACTATTGCGTTTATAGCTGAGAAGACAATTAAGAGTTGGGTCCTGGCCAGGTGGTGGTGGTGCACGCCTTTAATCCCAGCATTCAGGTGGCGGAGGCAGGCGGATCTCTGTGAGTTTGAGACCAGCCTGGTCTACAAAGTGAGTTCCTGGACCCCCCCCCCCCAGGGCTGTTATAAAGAGAAACCATATTTTGGAAAGAAAAAAAGAAAGAAAGAAAGAAAGAAAGAAAGGAAGGAAGGAAGGAAAGAAAGAAAGAAAGAAAGAAAGAAAGAAAGAAAGAAAGAAAGAAAGAGAGGGGTGGTAGGAGAGTGAGAGGGAAAGAGGGAAGGAGGGAGGGAAAGAGGGAGGGAAAAATGTAGGGAAGGAGGAGGGAGAAAGACAGACGGACAGAAAGAAAGAAAGAAAGAAAGAAAGAAAGAAAGAAAGAAAGAAAGAAAGGAGGGAGAGAGGGAAGGAAGGAGGGAAGGAAGGAAGGGAGGGAGGGAGGGAGGGAGGGAGGGAGGGAGGGAGGGAGGAAGGAAGGAAGGAAGGAAGGAAGGAAGGAAGGAAGGAAGGAAGGGGAAGGAAGAAGGGGGGTCCTAATTGAAGGAAGTCTGCATGACTGGCAGGGTGCCTCTGAAGAGCTTTGAAGGGGATGTTTTTTTCCTAAATTTCTTTCCTGCCTGTCATTTGAGATGGGTACTTTACCTGCCCTTAAAGCTGTAACTCTAAATATGGACGCAAATATAGATGCGGTGAGTGGCTGACCTTCCCTTTTTTACTGGCTACCTTCTCACGACCCCTGGATTTGAACCGTCTTTTCTGAAATAGGATAGGGGATGAGGAGGATCCAGTTAAGTACAGGTGAGACTTTCAGAGGCCAATACAAGTTGAGTACAGAAAATTTAAAAGTTCTAGATGTTCAAATAATTGTTCTTTCCCCTCAGTTTTCAGAAGGGATTTGTTATTTGGAAAAGAACCTTGAAGAATATGCTAACTTATCTGGTTATGTTTCTTGAAGGGGGAATGTTCCAGAACTTTTTTTTTTCCTCTCTAAGGAAAACGGTAGTCATGCTGTTTGAAAAGAGCTGAGTCACGGGATCATCTGGGAGCGTTCTTCTTTTTTGGGGGGTGGGGTAGAGGTTGGATTAATGAGATGTCTGGCCCTCACCGCGAGGTTAATTTGCCTGGGATGAACCATAGCTGGTTCAACTTCCTATCACTCCCAAGAAAACCCTGCAGTCCACCATCCTCCAGGCAAAACTCATTTACATTTTTTATCTCCCTACAGTCGGGTATGAAATTCCAGTAGTCATGTTCAGGCATAGCTTAGCACTCGAGTCACCTCGGTGAGCAACAGCTTAATTTTCAGTGACATTTGGAGTCTGCGCATCTGGGCTGGTGGAGCCTTCTCTACTGTGACGTGTTCATTCTAGTGAGTAAAAAAATTGGTGTTTGAGACACTGATATGAAAATTAAACATGGTTTTATTCCATGGGGTTCAGGCAAGGAGGGTGGCTTCTTTTCTGGTTCCTCAGAGTTATTCTGGAAGGAACTGTGAATCTCTTCCTTGCTGTGGATGGGTTGTACTGTGTGGGGTGGGGGAAACTCCATTTGGGAAGCTGATGGACCTGCCCTTAGAGGCCAGCTTTGCCTCTCATTCATTGTATGGTTAACCTCTGCACAGCTGGGGGTGGGTATGGGTGTGTGTGTGTGTGTGTGTGTGTGTGTGTGTGTACTACATCGTCTTCCCTCTTGTGTGAAGATTAATGCCAAAGAGGTGGTTGTTATCACTCTACTGCTGGCCAGCTCACCAGGGGTAGATTTGACCGGATTCACCTGGGGTTCTTCTAATTTCTGTGTTGAGAAACTGAGGTGCCCCCCTAAAGACCTGTATTTTCAGGAAATACTTCCGTAGGTCTGACTGGTTCACAGCTCTGGATCACTGGGTGGAATGCATTTTTCACTTGGATTTCCATGTGTTGTTTAGAATCTGACTAGTGGGGGTAAGAAGGAGAAAATGAACTGGAAAGCAAGCCTTCACAAATGAAGTAAATTCCTGAGATGAAGAGAGGCTGAATCTGAAACTAAAGATGCAGCTACTTAATGTGTGCTGGACCCAGTGGAAGATAGAGACAGAATGCCTTTAGAAGTCACAGTCTGGGGCTGGAAGGGCAGCTTCTTTGGATGTGTTTTTGACTCCAGTCCTGGAGATCTGAGTTTAAGGCCAGCACCCAGGGAAAATAGCCAGGCCTTGTGCTATGCTTGTAATCTCAGTGCTGGGGAGGCAGAGACAAGAAGATCCTGAGTTTGCTGTCTGGCCAGCCAGTCCTACGTGTCAAGCTTCAGGTCAGTGAGAGACCCTGTTTCAAAAAAAAAAAAAGGTGGACAAAGCTTCAGGAACAACACACAAGGTTTTCTTACGTACACGTGTACACATACGTGTGTGTGTGCACACACGTACATTCACACACACACAAATGCACACACACTTACAGCCTCTACTAGAACCTGAAGAGTGAATGTGCTTGCCCTCTTCCCTTCAACGTGTAAAAAGTCTTGACGGTGAAGGATCCCAGGCTTTCCTGGAAACTACAGTGTGTAGGCATGAGTTCTCAAAGCGGTTCAGTGTGGGTTTGCACCTCTTACGTCACAGGCCTCAGAGAAAGGCTTGGTGGACTCTGGAAACTTGCCCAGGACTCCAGAACAAAAGGTGGCAGGTGTTAGAATCAAAGGACACGTAGGCTTGGTACCGAAGGACACTCTTTCCTCTACCTCCAGATGGCTTCTAAAGTATGAGGAAGTTAGCAAGGCGCTGGGGACTGTGGTCTGGAAGAGGTGGCCAGGTGCTGAAGATCTTTGCCTGGGTGACTAAGTTCAGAGCAAAGGGCTCGGGAATGACAAAGTGGAGGAAAGGTCACACATGCAGGAAGTTGGGAACCACACCGCTTAAGGTTAGGGCTTTTATCATCAAGACAGACGCTGATCTTAATGAACAAAACACATTGCTCTTCTGGACCTAAAACCAAGTTGGGCCGGAATGTTCCTTCTGACGTGGGCCTTGGGGGTGAAAGGAGCAGGAGGGACCCTTCCTGCTGTCCCTTGGTGTCTGGACACAGCCTGGTTATTGCTGTAAATGCTGGATATGTTTGTAGCAAATTGGTCCTCATCATTAGGGCTTTCCCCTTGGTCACAACCTCTAGGATGTGTAACCTTAACTTTTGGGAAGAATGAACCAATGTTGCTTTTCTGGTTAGGCAGACACAGAAATGGCCCTCTTTTTACTAGTTTCCCTGTCTTAAAGCAAACACTGCCCCGCCCACCCCCAAGCCTCTGAAGAATAGCTGACATTCTTCCTTCCCCTTGTAGAAGGCAGATTAGCACCACCTGTCTTGGCTAACATTCACGGGATTCAGCGGGAAAAGTAGTATTGGGCAAAAAAAGCTCCCCGAATGTGGTATTTTAGGATTACTTCTTTGGTTGCGAAACTGCTACCTTTGTATTCAAAGGTGCTCAACCGTTTTCTGGCTAGAAGCAGAGTTGTCGCAGTGAGGTGTCAAGTTCAAAGGAGACCCTGCAAGGATGTAAGCCAGATTTGAGCCAAAGTCTTTGGAGGAAGGTGAGTGATGGGTGGCCAGGCTTGCTTACATTTTTCTACTTACTGTTACAGTGCGCGCGGAGGATTGTGGTCATCCCCTTGCTGAACCACCCCACCCCTTCTTCTATGGAAGGTATTAATGCGGGCCCTCCTTCCAACTGGATCTCTGCCAGCTGGCTGGGAGCAGCTCAGTGGCTTCCTCTGTGAGGCAGTATCAGGGAGGTTGCAAGTGCCCCCAGGTTCAAAGGGCTTCGAGCTGGGTGTGCTGGATTTGGAGTTTAGAAAGGAGGACGCCATGGGCTGCTGTGTGTTTAACCTTTTGCTGCCTGTGTTATTCCTCTTTCTGAAATGGTGGCAGGGGAGTGCTTCTGAGGCGTGTTGAGAAGATCACCGAGTTACATTTGGTGAAGGGCTTTGAGATTCTCAGATGAAAGGTGTTCCCCAACAATTACCCTCACACTTTGTTCTCGCATAGCGCCTTTCTTCCAGGGAGCTCAAACTGCTTGATAAAAATTATTTCATTAATCCTCACAGCATCGCTCTAGTGATTATTATCTCCCATTCTCATAGCAGGAATCTGGAGCAGAGGAAGGAAAGTGACCTGGCTAAGGCGACCCAGCAGGTCGCTGGTAAACTCCACAGCGGGATGCAGATCTGGCCCCTTCCCCCTTGATTCATTCATTTGCCAAATATTTGGCCACAATCACAAGCCAGACGCTTGAGCCATTGAACGCGAAGAACATTATGGGAAGTGAAGTACAACGTATTCTCTGTCATCGAAGAGATGGAGTCTGTACACTTGAGGTAGTCGATAAATAATAACAAGATAACATAGCCGGCGCATGGCAAAGGGTAGTAAAGCCAGCATTCATTCAATGGAGTCAAAAAGGAAACACAAATAAAAAACTAATAAACAAAAAGTCTAAGTCAGTAACTCTGGTTGACAAAGGATGTCCTATGAATGAACACCGTTTTGAAAGCTGAGATCACTAGCTCACCAGTAGAAAAAAAAAACATGTCAAGGAAACATGTCTCACAGAGGAGCATGGGAAACCCTCCTGGGCCAAGAGATGCTCCTGGTTTGTTGAGAGCAAAGTGAACATGAGAGCAGAGAGGCAACCTAAGCAATCCGAACGACACACACGAGGCCACTGAGTAGCGTTGGAGTTTGCTCAAGGAGAAGGAATGAGGTCACCTTCACAAGGAGTGACTTTCTCTTATCCGAAGCTTCACTTTTTACAGTTTCAGCTTACCTGGAGCCAAATGCATCCCGAAAAGAGCAAGCAGAAAAATCTCGCCCAGAAACAATTGGTGAATTCAAAGCTGCATGCTTTCGGAGTAGGCTGAGGCAATCTCGCATCGTTCTACTGGCTCCCACAAGGGGCACGCTTTGCTTTGCCTGGACTATCTCCCTGCCCATCAATCATTTAGTGGCCATCTTAGTTTTCAGATCAGCTGTCAGGATACCGCCTCACTTGGGCTCAAGCAATACTTCTTTGATTTAATACAGCCTCAAACACAAGAGAAGTGACCTTGGCCATTTTTACCCATTAAAGAGAACCCCACGGTGCTTCCTTTAAGTATCATTACTAGAAGGTTAAGTAGAATGAGATGAGGTGACAGATGTGTATGACTTCATTATAGTTTCTTAGTTGTTATTGTTTGTCTCTTGTCATGCCTGCTCCATTAAATAATGTTTGCCACAGTGTACACAGCAAACACAGAGTCTGGAACTATCCCTGGTTTCGGACATCAAGTGGAGGACAGGCCTTGCATTATATTCCTTGTGAAAAGTCTTCTGGTGACTGACTGTGGAAGTCTGTGTGTGTAAGGACCTGTCCAGATGTCAGAAAGACAGCTCTCTGACACACTCTAACCAGTCACTGGGTCTTCTTTGTATGATTTACAATAGTACGTGTGTGTGCACGCATGTGTGTGCGTGTGTGTGTGTGTTTTCTGGGATTTAGATCCCAGGCCCTTGAACATGCTTGGCAAGTATTCTACCAGTGAACTATACCCCCAGTTCTCTTTTCAACTTCTTATTTTGAGGCAGTCTCAGTAAGTCGCCCAGGTTGGTCTTGAGCTTACTCTATAGCTCAGGCAGGGCTTGAACTTGCTGCCTCCTACGAGAGGTAGAATTACAGGCAAGCCTGTCCCACCCGGCTCAGTTCTCCTATGTGTTTTCGGTGTTGTTTTGAAATTCTACAGGGGAATGTCAAGAAAACAGCTGCAGCAATGCTCTCTCATGGCTACTGTGTTTCCCCATCTCAAGATGCAGAGAACTGTCTTTTTAAAATTCGATGATCTCTACCACAACTTGTCAATGGTGCTGCGGTGAGTGGCTGCCACTCTTCTGCTTTGAAATCCATCAGGCAAAGTGATCGAGTCTCCATCAATTACTCACTATAGTAGAAAGTGAGCCTTTGTTAGGCTGTGTGGTAAGAAGCTTTTCAAATTAGATACAAGAGAATGCTCCTCAATGCAAAAGACTGTTGATTTTTTTATTTCCCGTGATTAACCATTCTGTGATTAGACATATTTATTTTTAATTTTACTCAAGCTTATAAGCATGAAGTCAAATTTAAGAATGGGTCCCTGATGACTTGTACTTTTCTTTCTTTCTTTCTTTCTTTCTTTCTTTCTTTCTTTCTTTCTTTCTCTCTTTCTTTCTTTCTTTTTCTCCCCCTTGTCAAAAAATTTTTTTTGAAACGTCTGTCGGGAAAAATTGCTGTGTTCGAGGCTGTGAAATGTTTCCAGGTGTGAATGGATGCAGATCTATAGGCTATGTGTGTGACAAAAAAGGAAGGCAGGCTTGGTGTTGGAATCATAGCTGTCTGGACAGGATCTCCTCATTTTTCCGCTTGGAACGGTACCCGTTCAAAATCGTCTCCAAAATTTAAATCCTAGCATATGACCATTTAAAAAAAGTTGTATTTTAGACCAATCATTTTATTTATTTACTTACTTGTGTGTGTGTGTGTGTGTGTGTGTGTAGGTCAGAGAACTGCTTGGGGAGCAGGTCCGTTCCCTCTACTCTGTAAGCCTCAGGGATTAAACTCAGGCTGTCAGACTTGACAGGAGGTGACCTGAACACCAAACAGTCTGCCTCACTGGTACCTTCTGTACCCTGGGTGTGTAAGAACCCCAGCTTGACCATTTAGCCAGTGGCTTCTTTAAAGTCAATGTTTCCTGAGCAGCACTTCCTATACAAAGTGAGTGTGTCTCTTGTCCTTCTATATAACAAGTGTACTGCCTAGGATAGGTAAGGTTATGCTGCCGGTGCATAGAGATCTGCCTGTCTCTGCCTCTGGAGTGCCACCCAGTCTGAAAGTTCACATTTAAAAAAAAGCCACTTCTAAAATATGTATCTTAGTTTTGAAAATCAATTGATTTTTTTTCCTGGGTGTTGCTGGAGAATATACTGGTGTTGTTAATATGATATGGTCTGCAATATAAAAGTATTAGCTAGTATTTCTTTACCTAACCATAAATTCTTTCAGTGCTAGGTTTGGAATTTCTTCTTCCTTCATTCCCACATGGAAGGGCTGACACAGCAGGAACTAAAATCATTCTTTTTGTCAGTTCATTGTGCATGTGTGTGCCTGTGTGTGCCTGTGTGTGCTTGTGTGTGTCTGTGTGTGGAAGTTGGAAGACAATCTGAAGGAGGCATTTCTGTCTTTCCATCATTGAAATCCAAGCTAAAATTCTGATCCCCAGGTCTCATAGCCAGTGCCTTTACCCTTGCTTGCTCCAGTGATTTTAACATCATATACATTCAGAAAAAGAACTACGAAATCTGAATTTAGTTTCCTCTAAAGAGAGAGGGAAATCCCATTTTTATGACTTAGAAAATATTTAATTGTTTTCCATAGCTGAACTTCCAGCATATTTTCTAAACTGTATATTAAGGAACAGTAAAAAAAAAAATCAAATGTCATTTTGGAAAGCTTTTTCTAATTTGGGGACAAAGTTGGGTTAGGGTGGGGTAAAGTTCCTTGTGTTTGTTGTTGTGTGTGATTTAAACAGCAATTTTATTTTACGATTGAGTTCAGTTAACCAACTATAGGAAAGCCTAACTTCCTGTGAAGACTATGCTCTAACTCATTGTGTCTTGAGAATCACCTATGAACTAAGATTTGGAATGTATTTAGGTGCTTTAAGCCCATGAAAAAGTTGATGCATTAAAAAAAATCTTTAAGATTCAGTCCATTTATATTTTTCCCTTAAACTTGACACCACGTGTCTAGTCATTCCTTTTAATGTATTTCAAGAAGCACCTCTTCCTCTCTGGCATGTGTGTCTAAGGGTGTTTGGTATAGCCTCCTGTTTGCTGCCCCCCTTCTTTTGGTATCTGCAGTATTCCCTCTCGGGTCATTGTCCCATTTCTGGCCACACCTTCCCACTCACTCATGAAGTCTATGAAATCAATGATTTGCTGCTGTTTTGTTTTTGTGACGGAGGCAGAGTTACTCCCCAAGAGAGGTGATAGTCATTGAGGTTATTTTTCTACTTGGGATCTTAGATTCTTCGTATTTTACTTGTATCTGAATTTTATAAGCCATTTTAAATTTTTCTTTTTATTATAAATGTTTTCTCTACATGCCTATTTTTGTACCATGTATATGCCTACAATACAAGAAGCTGGCCAGCTTAACATTCCTTAAAACTGTTGGTTATCCCAAGGTGGCCAGGGCCATTGACCTTGGAGTAAGAAGAGACGTGATGGAGAGTGGATGGTCTCAAACAGTTAAAGGCAGCCACAAGTCTCCTCATACCTGTAACCTGCAAGGGCCTCAGATGCTGTCTTTGGGCATCTTCTTTGGCAAAGTCGGTTTTCAAAATCAATGTCAAAGTTTTGGGATGGGGCTGAGGTGTGGAATAAGAAAATGCTGGAAAATAGAAGAGGCCAAACAGTCAGGGCTTCAAACCACTGCATCTGCTTTCCTGGAGTGGGGTCCCTCCGAGAAGAGGTTTCTGAGGGGAGACCTCTGTGTCTTTCTTTCCCAATGCCAGTTCACACACATCCTGCCGCGTGTCTTTCGCTCCACTTCAGGCCAGTGTGTGTATTAAAGTGTTATCAATAGTGTTATGGAGCAGTCCTTCTTAATAGTTACCTAGATGTGCTGGCTGAGCTGCTCCGCTGAGCTGGGTCATAGGTAAAATTTCACTGTTGGCACTCTTCTTCTTTTTTTTTTTTAAAGGCTAAATGCATTTACATAACGTGTGATGTTTTTGTTGGTGTCTAAATTAGATCCTGACTCAGGGTTGCCCTCTTTTCCTTCCTCCGGGTTCCCAGGTGGCTGCAACATACCAAACTTTGAGATTTCAGACTCCCAGGGCTCATCTTCCAAATGATCCATCCCAGGAAGGTGATTTTCGTGTAATAATTTTCTGCGAGGAGTTTTAACCTCTTTTGGCGCATTTCTATTATTTCTTTGTCCTTACTGGTGGTTACACCAGCTCCCAGCTTAATATCATTTGCACATTTCATTAATATGTGGCTTACTCCCTCTTCGAGATCCTTAATAAAGATGTTAAATTAGATTGTATCTGACATTGACCCCTGGGGCACTGCAATGCTTTAACGATATCCCGGCTGCCTGCCTATGGAGTTCTTACAGAATGCACGAGGCGCAGCTTCAACCTGGGATAAATCTTCAATTTGAATTCTCAAGCAGAAGTCAAGTCATGTGGTTTGGGATAGCTTGACATTGCCAGAACACACTTGTAGTTGCTAGGAAGTCATATTTTAGCAATTAAGTTCAAGTTTGCCAGAATGATATGTCAGATTGCCAATCTGCTGACAATTACAGGAGATTGTCTCTCTGTCCGGCTTAATGTGCTTCCATCAAACTGAGAAGGGGGCTCTTTTCTAAAATGAAACTCAGCTTTTTTCACTTCAAGCCTAGCAATCACCCTTCACCAGGCTTTAAACAGCATGTCTTCTGTGTTCCAATGATGATTTGTTAAAGAAGCAGTTCCATCAATACAGCCAGGGAGACAAACTCCAGGAAAGCGTACCAGGTGCCCCAGTGAGAATCTGCATGCGCAGCCAATGTTCAACTTTCCAAAATTTACAAGTTCTGTTTCCAAATTGGAAACATTTATTATTTTTTTAAAGAGAGGGTATAATACCATATGATGTTCTTGGCATGAAACGGAACTCTTTCAGTATTTGGTAAAATCAGAGAAATCTATGTACTTACTTCAGAAGCAAAATTTCTTCATCTAAGCTCAAGAATAATGCCTTCAAAAATAGGTTGCATTACCAGATCTTTCCAAATGATCAAATATAACCGACTTCTCTTGTTAGATGCCTGGAGATAGACTTTTGTAGCTTTGCAGAGCTTTTCTGTTTCTTTCTGTCTGCTCAGGCACAGATATTGCAATGACTCTGATTCTAACAGAAGGGAGCCATTCGAGATTCATTGCAACCAGTGTTCGCAAGTGGACTTGCAAACACAGCTTTGCAGAACGATAAACCCAGCTGAAGGCACCTTTCTATCCATTTGAGATGATTGCGCTCCTCTGGGAGGCCATTTTCAGGCTGTCCTCATCATCAGGTGACTGACTGATCCTTGTGTCTCAACAGCTCTGCTGCATTGGGAAACCTGAATTCCAGAACACTGCAGTAGATCTCGCAGGGTCTCTTGTTTGTCCCCTGGAGGCCACCTCCCCTTCACGCCACCTCAGTGAGTAATGATAGGCAGAAATGAGCAGGTCATTCAGGCAACAGAACTAGATAGAGTAGCCAACCTGTGTAATGGAACACTTCAGCGCAGTTTGCTTGAGGTGAACCATCCTTCATGCTTGTCTTCTATTTTGAAAGTATCATTGGGCATAAGAGCATTAAGTTACACTCTTGTCAGAGATTTCATTATCTGGATGCAGGGTAAAGAGGTGTGTGTAAAGAGTCAGCACAGTCTGAGACTATGCAAACTGGAGAGAGACTTGATGGGCACACATGCCCACTTTCCAGGGCTTTCTCTTTGATCTGGAGAGACCTCCTCCTTAGTGACGCCGTTGCTGGTTTCTAGACCTGTACAGTTGTCTAGCATCCTTCCTCTTGATCTCTTTGTGTTTTTATTCAACAATCACATCTTAAAGCCCAGGGAGCCCTGGGGACTCACACAGGTGGTGGATCGTTCATCTTTAACCCTGAGCTGTGAGATGGACTGGGCCTAACACACGTCCAGGGTAATCCAGCTGTTGTATCACCAAAGCTGCCAGTCTACAGATGTGATTGGGGGGTATCATGGCTTCAGTCTGCAGCTGATGTCTTTGGATGACTGATTTAGCTATGGCATTGTTGACCTTGCCTGTATTCAAGATAGAAAACGCTAGCCGTGCTGCCATCGGCACACAGGTCAGGATGGAGTTGTTCTTTATCATTAATTCTAATTAGAAAAAAGAGATACTCCTGCTTTGCCCATCTTCACCCTTCCTTTTTAGGAAAGCCAAATGGGAGGTTCAGTTGCAGCCCCTAGCACCTGGAAGTGGAACCCAGTCCCAAGAAAAGAACACCCTGTGCCAATCTCATACCTAGGATGTGTGTGAGCAGTAGTAGAAGCCCAAGAAAAGCTTTAGAACCTTACGTTTGCTCTAGTGTGAACCAAGGCAGCTTTCCTCCCAGGGTGGGGTTTGCTTGCTTGTCAAAACTGAGCAGAATATCATAAGTCGTGTTTTTCTCAAATCTTATGTTTATTTATACTTCTCCAATTTAAAAAAACCTGCCTACAATAATTATCCAGCAAGTAAACAAACATTATTTCATATGGGCAATATGATGTGTTTGTAATAGATTATGGAATCTGTTTTAGAATGGATAAAGTTTCTGGTATTTTATGTCATTCTAATCTTTCAGCCAAAGGCCTACAAAATTTTGCAAAAAGTCTCAAGTAATAATAATAGTGATGGTGAAGTCCTTAGGTAGCCAAGAGCTACACATGGAAGCATCTGAAAACATATCATGCACTTCAGTTTATAAACCCTTGACAAAGCAGTTTTTACCTTGGATATAACGAAAGTGATAGAAAAACACTGGAATGACATTGGGCACATACAGTAGTAATGTAAAAAACCCCATCTCTCTACACAAAAGTGGATATATCTTGAGTTTGGATGCTTGCATATTTTAAC
The DNA here is from genome assembly GCA_025134845.1 of Neodon shergylaensis. Classification (NCBI taxonomy): domain Eukaryota; kingdom Metazoa; phylum Chordata; class Mammalia; order Rodentia; family Cricetidae; genus Neodon; species Neodon shergylaensis. The sequence goes on along the minus strand of JABTXL010000003.1, from coordinate 8,849,313 downwards.
CATTCTCTTGTGCATTTATTTTGTGTGTGTGAATTGATCACAGGAGCAAAAGTAGGGATGCCACTTAAAATAGCAGCTGGATGAGTGGCCAGTTCACACACTCGCCACCTAGAAGGCAGTTTGAAAAATCATGGTGATATATTATTCTCTCTCACTTGGAAATTTGGTTGTTTTTTAAATGTGTGTGCTTCCATGTATATTACTATTGTTAATCCGCATCCATCCTGGGTACCAGAAATGAAAGATTTGTTTTTTTAAATAAATGTAGTTGAAGTGACAGTTTTGCAGGCTCTCACAGTGACCACCTTTGCTGTATTATGATCAAATGCTCTCTCCAACTCTGCAGTTTTGGATTTTTAAAACTGAATTGAACCTTATTTAGTGTAGATAAGTTTAAAACTTAAAGATTTCTTCCTTTTAAAATGGGATCTAATATGACGTGACTCTGAAATGTTGTAAGATTTAAGTGTTTGAATGAGAACGAGTTTTATAAAACTGGAATTTTCTCACTGGGGGCATTTATTGTAATTCTGTCTCAATGGAAAATTAAAAGTAGCCGTCCCTGCCACATCTATCTGAGGCTATACACATTAGATTGCTTGGAGAGCGTGGCGACGGAAAACAGGACAAAGCGTTCAGAGCTGAGGGTCTGGAGACAAGATCAGGCTTTGAGAATTGACAACCAGAGTCTAGGACCGCTCTAGAGAAAAGCCTTGCATTTTGTGGACAAGAATTTCTCTTTACCTGGTGGTCAGTCGGCGCAACAAGCAATCCAGAACGATGCCAGAGGTGAACAGAGGCGATAAGGATGAGGGGGGTCCATGCATTTTTGTTTACCTTCCGTAAAGTTCAAATCATGCATCACCTCTAATGAGCTTGATAAAGCAGGATGAGGCAAATGTGCCATAATTCATCATGCTTCCTGTTTCAAAAGTGACAGGCAACCTATGCGAAAAGTCTTTATTTTGTAGCAATGCAGACGGAAAATAAAAAGAAGAAGCGCGATCATCACATTTAAAACGGCATCTGTTGAGGGACTCTTAATAGCCACGTCCAGTATGGAAAATTGTCCGGAATTAGGTTCCGCTTTGTTACTACTACACCAAAACCTCCTGTTAGTGCCTATAAAGAAGCATTCAGTTTTAAATATTTTGCTGAAATCTGGGAGGAAAAAAAATTTTTTAAACCTTTGCAAAATTTTATGGACAATGTACTTTCTCATCTGCAGTTGTTAGAAAGGCACCATTAGCTTCATGCCGTCCTGTTAAAGGACGGCACGAAATGCTGAGAGGTCTAAATGAAATTCACCCAGTAAAGAACAATAATGTGCTCGGAGCAATTTTCGGAGGGCATTTGCTTATTTCTAGCAATGGCTCTACAAATGCCTCTCCTTTTTCGCTCAACGATTCCCTTTGGAAATCAACCGCATTATCTTATAATACAGACCTGAGCATCTGAGACCTCACCCGAGAGCACAAGGGGCATCTTCTGAGACTATGGGACCGAATCCCATCCTTAAAGCTTCAAGTCACTCTGCAGAGAGACGAGGGAGGGTGGGGTGTGCACAAATCATGGATGGAAAGAAAGAGTGACCTCTCACCACGTTTCAGAACGGCATATCATTCCCTATGCAGTCTCAAAACATGTCTCTGTAATGAGTGAAGAAGGCAATTTGTCTTTAGTAAGAAGTTTAGCGATCGTGTTTATTTAAAGCCATAATCTGCATGGTTATGAACAAATAATAAAAATGCTATGTAAGGAAAAGGAGCCTTTTGTGTTTAGGATTTGAGAAGTGTATTTACACAAAGATTTCAAGTACAGAAACACACTTGGTTCTAAATAATTGCAATTTATGAAGCCTTGAATCGTCACGCTGAGGAGTGGGGTCAAGGGCTCCGAGCTTAAGAGGAAAGTTTTCTCCGTAGCAGTCCCCATACATTAGGTTGCATTCTGCCTGGTAGATTGACAGCAAACAGCCCCGTGGGACTTACAGTAATTGATTTTATATGGTATGAATAGATGCAGGGTTGCAAAACCAGCTCCATCATGGTTCCGTCCTTATCATTGGCCCTCTGTTTAGCGGTATTCCAGTGACAAACAGCCCAGGCTACTTACCACTGAATTATTAATACATCAAATCCGATTTTAAGTAAACTTTTATTTGGCGGTGGTGGGGGGGTTTAAGAAGAGTTTCTTTCTGTTATCTTTGAGTTTTATTGTAGGAGAGGAAAGTGTAAAACAAAAAGATTATCTAAATCTTTCTAATCTACCCAAATTTATTCTGTATAATGAAATGCCTAATTGAGATCTCACAAAAGTTTATTCGCTTGGGATCTTGCCCAAAGTAGCATTTCTGTATGGATGGTGGCTCTTCCTTCTTTGTCCCTGTCCTGGCAGAGAAGGTGAAAACCCTTAACAGTCCTTTGAGAGTCCTAAGGAGGAATGCAGGGAGGAAAGGTAGAAACAGGGACTCCTAGCTCAGCAACCGATCTGAGAAAGTGGTGTGCCACCTTTACTTCAGGGTCTGGGGCTATTCTCCTGTACAGTAAAGTCAGGCTGGAAAGTCGGTCAGTACTCAGTTCAATTTACTCATTTGACTGACCTTGCTACATAGTTCACAGCATCGCCGTATTTTCTTTTGTCCCTCTGCTCCCCTTTCCTACCAGAGACTTTTTTTTTTCCTTTTAAGCGAAGGATATAGGACTGGAGAGCGGGCTCAGCAGTGAAAAGCACTTGCTGTCCTTTCACAGGACCCAGGTTTGGTTCCCCGCACCCACTCACAGCAACTGTAGCTCTAGTACCAGAGATTCTGACGCCCTCTTCAGGCCTCTACGCGTACTGCACACATTTGGCACACGTAGATACAGGTAGGCCAACCACTCATAAACATAAATAAATAAGTGAAATACAAGTTAAATATGAAATATAAATATGAAAAGAGAAACCCTTGATTAAAAAGCAAAAAATTCAATTCTAGAGTTTATTAAATTAATAATTTAGATAAGTTATCTTCCTTCTTATGCCTTAAATAATTACTCACATGTCTTACTATTCATAAATTTCCACAAAGTTTTTATTACTGTCCTGTTTATTCTTCAGTGAAAAAGTCTGGTGGCTTTATCTTTTACTGTTCTGAAGAAATCAGTCATTTCAACCAGTTATTTTTTTTACTCATATTTTCTCTCAAAGTCCTCAAAATAATGTGAAATCAAATAGTGATTCATGGTGCGCACCTCCAGATTCTCACAGAACTTCAACTGCAATTTACTGCAGTGGGGGGGGGGTTGGAGAGAGGAGGAATCTCGAGCAAGTTGGCCCATACCTCTCCCTTACCCCGTCTTCCTTCTCCTCCTCTTTCTCTCGTTTCCCTCCCGTTTCTCCCCTTCTCTGTTTTTTTCTTCCTTCCTCCTCTCCTTCTTTGTCTTTCTCCTCCTTCTCATCCTCCATATCCTTCTCTACATCTCCTGTCACAATCAGATCTACCAAAGGTTTGCTGACCAGTCAGAGAAGGCTTGCATCCCAGTATGAATGTCATCCGTGAGGACTCTGGTCTGTGGTTCTCCCTTAACACCCCATTAATTTGTTTACTCTCTGAGGTGTGGTGGAAATGCAGGATTTTTATTTCCTACTTCTCCTCCTTCTGAATTTGTGACTTAATTACATCCGACAAGAAAAGGAAAAACGTTTGAGATCATGGGAAATTATGAAACATCTGTGCTAGTCTAAAATCCAGGCAGCCACATCAACAAGCCAGTACACCATCTCTATCAGCAGTGGAAGCAAAGTACTAGATGTGACACTCAATCCGGGCCATGAATATCTTTTACATGACTGTGGGAAGAGACTGTGGCTAGGCAACTCATCTCAAACAAAAATAATTAAAATTCTTTCTTTGTGAGGAAATTCATGTAAAAACCAAGTTTGTTGAGTTCCGAGAGAGGAAGCAGAGGAGAACTGGAAGTGTTGACCGGACAGTGAATTCCTGAGCGAGCTCGGCGGCGTGTAACTTTGTTTGAAGATGCTAGTGGCCTGCATTAATCGCCACCAAAGCAAGCAGCTTCTCAGGCCCAGATGGGGATCAGGAAGTGGGACTCAGCTCTACCAGGGGGATTCAGGGTTCACCTCCTTTAAAACAACGGGATTTTTGCATTTGGAACGTAGGAAACCTAATTACACTCTCCATGCTGGTAAATTCTCTTCAGTCTACCAAACGCAGGGTGGGGTGGGGTTAGGGGAACAGTGGCAGAAACTGAAAGGCCAAAAAAAAGAGAGAAAAGAGTCCCTAAGACCTAATGAATCCAAACTAAACACCTCTCCACAGAAATGTCAAACATTTCTCTTAGCACAAAACAAGGCTTAAAGAATCCCCTGCTTTTGTCTCTGGCCTAATTCCTTAAGCAGAGAGGGGGATTTTCCTCTGGGAGTGTTATTTCACAAAGAGAGAAACAGCAAATAAACAAAAGACCCTCAAAGAGAGAGAGAGTATAAATAAAATTCATGAGTCCTTAAAGAGTTTACCCTGAAAGAACGTGGAGGGTTATCGCCACTAAAGCAGCGACTAACTGGAGGAGAGTGTGTGTGTGGAGGGATGGCCAGATATCAAAAGAGACAGACTTCATTTCATGTTGCTCAGAGAAAAGTGCACCTGCACGCTTTCGGTGTGCAAGAGATTACCAGAGCCCACTGTCCTGACTTTTTTGTTTTTAATTGTAGCTTTCCTGTATCGAGATTTTAAAACACACCTTCAAGATGTATTTTTTTTAATTGAAAAACTACAGGTGACGAATGTTGTTGTTTGATTAAAACAAATGATCATGAAAGAATTCTCAGAAAAAAAAGTTATCTTACCAAAGAAAAAGAAAAACCAAAAAGAGAGAGGGAAAAGAAAAATTCCCCTGTGTCCTATCTCTCTTTCTCTTTGTTTCTCTCTCTTTCCCTCCCTCCCTCTCTCCCCTTCTCTCTTCTGTTTGTGTGTGTGTCTGTAAAGTTAATTTTCTGCTTTTAACAGTTATCCTAAAGAAAAAATGAATATTTTCTGTCTCCCCCCCCCAAATTTTTTTTTAGTTGAACAAAAGAAAAGTTATAATTTACTAAACAAGAAGTTTTGGGTTAAAAGAAGAGGAAAAGAATGTTTGAGCCCTGAACTATCTAGCTTCCTGGTAAATTATACGACAATATAAGAGTGTAGTAGTTAATAAAAGTCAGGATGGAGAAAGGATACGGGATGCGTTTGGAACAAAGGCAAGATTTCAGTATTAATGCAGCAGGCAGACAGAAATAAATTGTTATTAAGATAAAGAAGCAGAGGTGGAGGAGACCACTTGATTATAAATTATAGAGCAAGCATTCGCCTTTTCAAGAGTGTGTGTGTGTTTATTAAACATCGCAATCTACTTTGAGGGTGACTTAAAAACAATGCTGATAATGTTAAAAGCCCCGGCCCAGGGGCCATCTAGACAAGTGGAGTTTAAAGGTGGAGTTGGGGTAAAAAGCGTGGTTCTACCAGCAGGCTTAAAGTTCTGTGCCTGGGAGAAGGGCGAGGATTTAAGCGCTTGCAGAGTTTAGATTGAGTCTTATCCTGACGGGCCCGGCCCTTCTCAGTGAAATATCTGAAACATTCGGCCCCACGAGATTAAAAGAACAGTGCTTATATTTAGCATCTGCTGCGCCCGACTCCAACTTTGCTACTAATAAAATTCAGCTCTATGGAAAAGAATTTGAATTCCAGCTGGGCAGTTTTCAAAATACGATGAAAACGTTAAGCAGGCAATTGGTGTGTATTTAAGGCTCCAAACACCTTCCCCCTAAGAAGCCTTGAAGGAGTTAATCCCTTCTCAAGATAATCCACTAAAGAGCATCCTTCATTATGATGTTAAAAGCAAGGATCAGTGCCGGGGAGTGGGACAATGGGACAGGGGCTTTGCAGTGCCCACCGCATTCTTCCCAGGTTAGAAACAGAAACTGGTCTGACTCCAGCTGAAAAGGGGAGACTTTGCTCTGAGCCACAGGCGCAGATGGAAGGAATGGAGCAAGAAAATCTTCCAGATTAACAAAATCCCTCATTAGATAATTTTTGGGGTTGCTAATCTTTCTGATTACAAAAAAAGGAGGAATGCTTCTATATAATTCAGTAGTTACCCTACGTGGGATCACTTTTGATTTCTTTGATTAAAGAATATTGAATTTTTCTTCCCTCACCATAAATTCAATGACCATGGACCCCATCAGGAACTTTCACCAATGCTTGTACTAAGGTGAAATATTATTTTGCTCCCAGACTTTATTTCTTAAAGACTTTTTAAATCATTTCCCATTAAATGAGCAGACAACTGTTTTGTTTGTAGACAAATGAATCTAAAACAACAAATTTTAAGACATTATCTGTTTTAACATCTTGTTCTAGAACAGTTAATTGTATTGATCATACAATTTACTATGTGAAAGACTTGACTATTGCAAAATATTCTATAAGGCTCAATTTTTTTAAAAAAATATATATCAACCTTGAATCAGTATCTTAGATAAATGGGATGGCAAATGTTGGGAATATTTTATCGCTATTTACTTTGATTTTTGAAACAGGGCTCACTCTATAGACCCTATGGCCTAGGACTCACTGTGTAGACTAGGACGCACTAAACCTTCCAATTTACATAGCTCTTCTGGCTTCTGCCCTCTTAGTCCTGGGATTCAAGGTATGCTGTCACATCCAGCTAAGAATATATTCTTAAATTACAAAGTGTAAATACATGTTTTTTTTTTGGAAAGGCATATTTAATTTTAGGAGACTTCACCCTGGGCCTACAGGAAAACTCATCAGATAAAGTGGCTTTCTGTGCAGACCTAACAAACTTAGGCCTGAGTTTGATCCCAGGAACCACATAGGGTGGAAAGAGACAAATGATTTGACAAAATTGTCCTTGGATCTCTACATGTCTGTCATGGCCAGTGTCTCCAACTCCCATCACACACACACACATGCGCACACACACACGCGTGCGCACTAGCACACTTAATTAATTAATTAATTAATTTTAAAGCAACTTCTTCATTGGCATTGAATCAAGCAGGGATGTTTGCTTTGAGGGGTCTATTTTGGGAGAAGTTGGCTCAGCCTTCCAGGCACTGTGTTGGTCTTACATGCTCTCCATCCCCCACCTATGAAACTCTCTGCAGCTGTATTCAAAATTCTGAGCTCTGACTTTAGCCTTCCAACAGCTGTAGCTGTGGGTAGACCTGGGCGATGGTAGGAGTTCTTGGGGCATGTGTCAGCGTAGTGGCTAACTGTAGGAAACAGAGAGACTGTTTAGAAGAAAAAGAGACACAGATTGACGTGATTCGATTTGAATGGGCTGAGAGAACCATCTGGACATTGGTAAGACAAATAATTTGAAAGGGTAGAAGAGTCAGTAAGGAACACGCAAATTCTTGGAACCTGGTGACAGACATAGGATTATATGGAGAGGTCTTGAAGCCAGCAGTTTAAGCAGAGGTTTATTAATATCTCATTTCCACAAGACGCCCACAGAAGGGCAACTATCTTTGGTGTCAGATCTTTGGTGCTTACTCAGGATGTGGCTTGGTTTCTGTTTGCCTACTTGTATATGACTCACTGAGGCAAGACCTATCAAATCAAGAACTTGCCAATATGGTAACTCTCATCAGCCAGCTTGATCTGGGGATCCCCAAGTTTCACTTTCCAAAGCCGGGGTTCCAGATGGATCATCCCACCAACTAGGTATTCACATGTGTTTGGGAGATCTGAACTCTGGTCCTCCTTCTTGGCACAACCTCTGAGCCATCTCTCCAGCCCTACTTCATTATTTTAAAGGGAAGTGATAGACAATGTTAGGAGATTGCTATAAAAGATTTGATCTGTCAGAAAGAAGTTTATCTTACATCATATTTCTACATGAATTTTAATAAGAATAGTGATAATGATAATAGATTACTTCACATAGACCTGCTGTTTTCATTTCATTTTACTTCTAGGCTGGCGGTGAGAGCGAGTCACTGGGAATTAATGCATATGTGCTTGTTCTTGAGACCTTTGGGTTCCTGTAGATGGTGAAGGGTTTGGAGAGCAGCCCAGCTGGAGAACACCTGCCGAGCATCTGGGAGGCTGGATTCACTCCCCGGCACTGCTTTAAAAAGGAAGATGTTTGATAGTTTACTCTTTCCCTCATTCCTCTGGGTTTAGGAAGAATCCAGACTCTTTATTTTCACTCTGGGAAAATTTCAGGAACTTCAAAGAGAGGCCTTCTGCTAACTCGGGGATAAGACTTGCCTCTGCTTTGGATTCCATTCATTCATTATTATGTTTACTGAGCCACATTTATCATGAACACAAAGCAGGGTTTATATACAATTTGCTTTCTGTTTATTGTTGCCTCACTTAATCCTCCTGAAATTTGTGTAAAATATTATTACTAGCTTTTATCCTAAAAGATGAAGAGGGATTTAAAAATATGGTCAAGGATATAGAGTTGGTGGGGAAACAGGCAAAGTCAGAATTTTCTTCATGTGTCCCAAGGTGGCTTGACGTATTCCTGCCCTAGATTTTTCCAGAACCAGAAAGGTCCAGGAGTTGCTCATGGGTGGGAACCTTTAGCCTCTTTTGCCTACTTTATGAATGGAACCTCCTGACTTCTATCACTGTTCTGCCCCCCTGACTTTGCAGTCAGAGCTGCGAGTTACTTTTGCTAGCTGATTGACCATCTGAGGCTGAGGAACCCAGCAAAGGATCCTCATATACCACGGCTAGGACGTGCATGGATGTGTGTGTGCGTGCCTGTGTGTGTGTGTGTGTGTGTGATAGAATGAGTGTCTTTAAGTGTGCAGCCTTGGCTTCTGCCAAGGAGAGTGTGGTACATCAGAGAAGTGCCTTGATTTAGGGAAGTTGTGCTTTGTGACACGCAAGTTAAAGGAAAATGAAGCTGAGTTTTTTGTTTGCTTATTTGTTTGGTTTTCATTTTCATAAACTACCTGCATTGGAAAAGTGTCCAATAACTACTAATTAAATTCAATCCTTTTGACAAAATTAAGAAAAAAAAAACTATGGATAACAAGATTTTCCTGGGTTAAGAAGCAATGTTCAGTTCCCAGCTTAATCAATAATGATTTGCGGATTCACTATCGCCCCCTCCTCCCAGTTCATACTCCTGGCAGCTCCATGATTTTCATCCTTTATCTGACACATAAATAATTTGCTCTTAATCAGAATGGGGCAAAGCTGCCTTCCTTTATCACCACTTCCATTCTGTTCTCAGACTCTTCGGTTTCTGGGTAAGACTTGGAAGTCATTAACCTGCCCATTTATTCTGCGTTGTCCTCATCGTCTTAAGAACTAAACTGTGAAAAAGCCATTGTTGGCCGGAAGACAGAACACAGTCCCCTGAGCTGAACCAAACATCTAGTCTACTGATTATCCCAAATCAAGGGCAGCCTGCAGAAAAAGAGGCTAGTGAAGGTGGACTTACAGCAGTGAGAACTGAAATCATGTATGTAACAGGGAAAACACTGTCCAGATAGTGAAAACCAGTGGTTGACATTGCTAGGCACCAGGACATCTGCCACTTGCTTTGTTTATGTCATGAGTCTTTTTCCTTACGGACATATTTTGTACATGCATCTTAAATATGCCCTTGAAATGAATGTTAGGGTTATTCCCCTGAAGCATCATTTATTATCAATTATTGCACATTTATATGCCATAAGTACTATCACTTATGTCTATATTGCTGTTCAAAGTTAGAACTGAAAAACAACAATCTCCACATTGTAAAGCTATAAGAAATGTTTATAACTTGTGTGATTGGCCTAAGAGCATACACACAAGCCTACCCACTAGACTGGATGCAATGCAATTCTAAATAATAAAAGCAGAAAGGATGGCTTGTTATGTTTTTTTTAAGAACGAGCAAAGATGAATACATTTTGATAATTTTTGAAATACCCAAATCAGATAAATTATTAAAAAATTATTCTTTGGGGATGGACAGATAGCTCAGTGGTTAAGAGCACTGACTCCTCTTTTAGAGGATCTGGGTTTAATTCCCAGCACCCACATGGCAGCTGACAACTGTCTGCAACTCCAGTTCCAGGAGACCCGACACCCATGACAAAGCACCAGTGGAAATGAAACAAACAAATAAATAAGTAAAATGATTTTTTTCAAACCATTTGAGGAAACCCACTACTTTGTAAGCTAGTTTAAACTATAATTAATAAGAAAAGAAAGGAGCTTAGACAAGGGCACTCTGCAGAGGTGGACACTGCTTCTCCCAGAAGTCCTGAGTTCTTAAATGAAAATCTCAGTGTCAGGCGTGGAATACTTTCCTATGAGTTATTGGTCAGGTCAGTCCCAGAGCCTTCCCTGCCCCCAGCTCAAACAATACAGGCTGTTGCCATTGCCTTGGTTAACTACCAGAACTGGATGGTAAGACCCTATTGCTGTGGACACAACACACCTTGGTTTTAGGACGTAGAGAAGTCTAGCTGAAACTGACCTGAAACTTCTTTGCGAGCTTTCATAATGTTATCCAGCTCACTGGAGGAGAAAAGCCATCAGAGTTATTCATTACCCAGCACCGAAGCCTGCATGTTACAGAGCCAATATGCCAAGCAAGACAAGTCACAGGAGTAATAGTGGCACAAAGGTTACGAGGACAACCAACCACTTTTAGATTGGATTTCAGGCCCACACCACAAGAAGAAATTCATGACTAGTACTGTAACAGGTCCATGGCTTAGAGGTGGCAGGTCCTTGGCTGGGAGTGGGGATATATTACTGCCTTCTTGCCAGTTGGATATCTTGTTCAGCTGCCTTCCAAATATTTATTTATACACAACGATGAGCTCAGCCCTCAACCTTGGTCAGAGAAGCTTCTCTATGCAGAGTCCAGCAGTTAATACAGAGACTCATCACAGACTTGTTATTTTGAGCATAGGTGACTATTAAGTGCTCAGCCATAAATGGGATATTTATGCATCCCTCGAGGCCTGGGAAACACTGAGAAAGAAGGCATGGCAAAACATAAGACCTGGAGGGCTTGGAAGACTCTGACGAAGTGCTGCTTCCTGGATATGCCATGACCATTGCACATGTGAACTTTTACAGTTGTTGTAGTTACCTGCACAGGGTCAAGCCAACAAGATCAGAATTCCTCCTAAGGAAATAATCTAATTAAGATGTGAGAATTTTTCTTTTCAGCAACTGTTGTTTATCCCCGCAACAGTGTGAAGAATAACTGAATAAGTGTTGGTATTCCTGTCCGGTGTGAACACACAGAAGCCACTCAAGAGAATAAGACATCATTATGCATTACTGAATGCATTTTTATATGTTACTGAATCTGAGAAAGATGCTCAAAATAACTAGTTAATGCAATTATGATTATTATTTTTAAATATGAATTTTTTATATAAGGATGCTCATTAAGATGGTATTTGCTTCTCTAGATGGAATAAAATCAGACAAGTATAAAGAATTATATCTGATATATGTATCTTCTGTAATGACCACGTCTCTGGATGAAATTTTCAAGGTTTTTTTTTTTTTGCTTGTTGGCTGGCTTGGAATTCACCATGATGTGAAATAGGCTAGCCTGGAAAGACTTTTCAAGACTTTTGAAACATCCATGCTGCCTTCATAGCTAGAAGCAGAGAACACTACTTCTTCTTTTTGTTTTTTGTTTTTTTGAGACAGGGTTTCTCTGTGGTTTTGGAGCCTGTCCTGTGTTGTGTCCACAGCAATAGGGTCTTACCATCCAGTTCTGGTAGTTAACCAAGGCAATGGCAACAGCCTGTATTGTTTGAGCTGGGGGCAGGGAAGGCTCTGGGACTGACCTGACCAAAAACTCACAGAGATCCGCCGGCCTCTGCCTCCCGAGTGCTGGGATTAAAGGCGTGCGCCACCACCGCCCGGCTAGAAGACTACTTCTAAAGTTTAAAGTGTAGAGCAATATCATCTTCAGGTCCATCTGTCTACCTTCGAAGGTCAATGTGTGACTTCTTTCTGCAGTGTGCCAAAGATGCTTTGACAGTGACTACTTCTCCATTTTCATGGCAGTAGACAAAAGTACTACCCCCTCTCATGCCTTAGGTGCAGGATCTCATATGACCTCAAAGGGGTCACACGCATTTGCAGAAGGCATAAGTCAATCCAGCTTAAGTGGCCTGGTGGCATCAGCAGATTTTGCATAGCCAATAAGCACTGTCCTCTGTGCTGTACAGTTCCTGTCATGTGGAGGTCTGGAAAAGCTAAGCATGTCTTCTAGAACTCAACTAGAGTTGAACCTACAGCTAAGTCATAGAATTTCTCCGGAAATAAGATTTCAGTGTGTTTATAGGGCAAGTCTAAATTCTTTGAAGTGAATTAAACCTTGTATGTTGACTAAGATTCCAGAAGCTGGATGCTGTGCCTTTAAAAACAGTGACAGCCCATACTATCCGACAAACCACCTTTGAGTGTCCTTTGGAAACCACCCGTGACAGGGTGTTGCTTTGGGCTTGATAATCCATTGTTCAAAAAAATCCAAGAAATACACATATTCTCCTGAACAGCTTCTCGTCTTTTTTTTTTCCCTGTCAATCCTTACCTTTTATTTTCAGAAGAATTTTATGTGACCCATGCCAACCTCAATTTTATCCTTAAGATGATTTGTTTGTCTGTGCGCCAGCACAATAACAGTGTGCGAAGACTCACGTGAAACCGACACAATCAGAAATGAAACCATAAAACATCCTACCACACAGGGCTCCAATTGAGCCTGCTCTTTGAGACAGAGAATGTGCCATTTATTTATCCCATGATGTAGCCAAAGTGTCCTGTGTTTCTTGACTGGACCATGCTGTGCTCCTACCCCCAGAACAAATCTCTCATGTCTCAGCCACTTAATCTCTTCCTTAGTCCTCTGAGACAGGCCTATATATGAGAGCTCAGCTTCTTCAGCAAGAATAAAATCCGCTGAGCTTCCTGGGGAAATCACCTTTATCAGGACACCTGACACTTTCCTCTCCATGTACTGAGTACATGGAGAAACTTCCAGAAGTCCACTTCAGAGTCAGTGACAGAATTTTTCTAGAAGATATCTTCAGAAAAGGGCAAGAGTAACTTTACTGTTGCCCAACTGGGAAGCTTACGTATGTATTCTTTTTTAATTACTCACGGATCCTATAAAAAGTAATAACAATTATTTTCAGCAGTTTAAATTATGACTTGAAATGTTTTTCAAAACAACAAGAATAAGTTTATTGGTTATGTAGCTTGTTTTGTACATTTTACAGATAGTGTGGGAGCTTTCCTATCAGTTATTACTCATAGTACCCTTTATTCTGAAGGAGAAAACAGAAAGCCCAATGCGCATCATTAACAAAGCCTGTGTCCACTTGAGTTTTGTAGAGAAGCTGCATCAGGACCATTGGAGGTTATCTTGTCTGGTGTGGCTACATCATAGAACCATAACTTGGATATCAAAGGAAGATTCAGTAGCTGTTTATCTTCAGAGTGTTACTACACTTTCCTTTACGAATATTGTCTGGAACGAGCAACTTCTTCACTGTTCCCAACTCTGCAATGCTTGTCCATCAACAACTTTCGACGCATCCCATTTATGCCAATTATCTCTCACTCTTCACAGTCTCTCTTTGGTACCCAGAATTCTTATCACTTCAACTTCCAGTCCTCGAGTCTGATAAAACTAATAAGCCCACACTGCCAGAGGTGGCACATTAAGCCGGTGAATGGTTTTCATCTTAATTGGATATGAGCGCTGTTATCGCTAATAACCCCAGGATACTTCTAATTGGAGTCTCTCTCTCTCTCTCTCTCCCTCTCTTAGTTTTGAAACACTAATCTCATTGACCAGCCTTAATTCTTCCACCCCCTCCATCCTCAGTTCAAACTTTCAAATGCGGTTTAGAATTATTATGATTTTAGGCGGTCTTTCAGTATTAGTTCCTGATGCTCAGAGAGAAGGGAAACTTTTTGTAAAAGTCCACGCGACTTTTTTAAGGTTTTCAGATGAGAAGAAATGATAAGGCGGTGATACTGACATTGTCAGCAAGTGTTTGGTGCCTACTAAATTCAAGGCTACTAAATTCTTAATTGTAGTCATATAAAAGAGACAAGGTTTTTCTTTGTTGAATTATTTTTGGCAACTTTAGAGTAAGTTTTATCTCGGTGCAGTATTTAAACATTAACATATGCATTAGCACTAGATCTCTGTTCATCTCGATTTTATAAATATGGTGAATACGTCTAAGAGTTACAGGAACTTGCTTGTTGCCATTGTAGTTATGGCACCGGAAGACACGACTCGCCATTGTCCATAGGTAACTGTGACTGATTTGCTGGCAATGTTACAAGGAAGATATGTGAACTGTCTTTCCCATAGACATCAGCACTGAGATCCAAGTCTGCTGTGTCATGGCCTTAGCCTTTTCCATTCAGTAGGTGCACACTCAGAACTACAAGAAGTCCTTAAGGGAAAACCCGATAGAGATAAGTAAACCAAGAAAAGAAGCCAAACCTTCCCGATTCTGGCAACTTGTTTCCTTGCTCAGAATAAATCTGAAAGCCACAAATGTTTTAAATGTTAAAAATGTCACGGGAGTCATAATTCATATTTTAATAGATTGAATATTTTCTTGAGCCGTGTAATATATTTTATTACCTTAACATAGATATTTAAAATTATTAGCATTATTCCTCTCCAGTTAAAAACCTTTATGCAGACAACATTAAATTATAATGGAGATACAAGAAAAATAAAAACAAAAAATACCATTTCTACAATTATAAAATGGCCTTTGTAAAATATATTTTTTAGCTTATATTTACATTGTCATGAGAAAGTCATGCACACACGGGAGTGCAGATTCAGGCAGATGAAAATACTTTCATACATGTCATTTGTGACAGGACTGTGGTGATATTACTCAGGTCTTTCCTGCCCACTTCAGAATGCCTGTACTGTCCCATCAGAAAGAGAGCCAGACTTTCAGTCATTTGATTTTTGTGCCTGAACATGTACAATGTAGATTATCTCTCTCCATTCATAATACACACAGTAAAACACATACAGGTACATGCACATAGAGATATATACGAAAGAGAACACATATGTTATTGATAACCTCCATGCAAGCACACACACACACATACACACACACATACACACACAAGGGGACGGTAAAAATGACCATGGCAGTAATGATAACTGTACAGCTGTGCAGAACTTGCAGTTCATCTGCAACTGGTTCATAGTTCCTTTCCGTTTCAAAGACTCACATTACACAATTTCATCCGGAGGCTTTTGGAACAGAGAAGCATTCCAAAGACCACTGTTTTCCTGTTTGTTTCGAGAGAAGGGGATAGAGGTTTCCAGATCTAGCTCCTCCTCTCATAGATCCACACTGTTGAGTTTCCCAGGCAATGGGAACTAAGTGAGCCGCAGCAGTCTGATGGCAAGGCATGTGGGAACTTGGGCTTCACCCTGAATGAATTTGTGGCCAGGTAGAAGAACTTAAATCAATCCTTACTCATAAGAAAGTGACCTAAATACAGGGTGGAAGTTGGAATTGCATGTTATTAATGCCAGTCATCCCTAGAACTTTGACCCCAAATCCTGTCTGTATAGAAATAGAAAAGAAACCAAAAAAGCCCTATAGCTGCCTGTAGTCCTTCCTGCATTATGAAAATACACTCATATGTGCTACATACATCCTACTGTAGCCAAATATTATATATGTAAGTCATAATCAAGAGAGTAAATCATAAATAAAGACGTAAAATCCAATAATACTAACAGTTCCATTTCACTTTTCCAAGGGAACAAAATCTACTCTTAAAATCATCAATACAGACAGGGCACATGCTAAGTCACGATGCTCACATGGGTGGACAAAGGTATCCCAAGAAGACAGAAGGATGCAGGACACAGACAGCAGTCGCAAGCAAGAAGGAGAGACCCTTTCACATCATGGCCAGTTTCTTCCAGTTCTGGGCATGCAATGGCCTTTATCTTCATTCACCTTTCCTGTTGTAGTTCCATTTCTTGGACGGGACAAGCTCTAAGACCAAGAGCAACTTGAGAAAAATGTTGATTAATCGTACAACTCCCAGGCCACAATCCACTATTTAGGGTAAATTAAAGCAGGAATCTAAGGCCTAACCTTGAAACAGAAAATTACAGCGTAGTGATAAATGTTGGCTTCTTCTCTGGCTCACCCACTGTCTCATACTCAACTAGCCTTGCCCTATAGAACCCTGCCCAGGGATGGTACTGCCCTCGGTGGCCTGGGCCCTTCTTCATCAGTCAAAACAATCAAGAAATCTCTCACAGACTTCTCTACACTGTTGTGTCACTCTTAGAACGTAGTTTTCCTAGACACTTCCTTCACTGAAACAAAAC
The DNA here is from genome assembly GCA_025134845.1 of Neodon shergylaensis. Classification (NCBI taxonomy): domain Eukaryota; kingdom Metazoa; phylum Chordata; class Mammalia; order Rodentia; family Cricetidae; genus Neodon; species Neodon shergylaensis. The sequence goes on along the minus strand of JABTXL010000003.1, from coordinate 8,832,898 downwards.
TGCTTTTTGAAAGGCAGAGAGATTCCTGAGAGCCTCAGCAGAAGACAGCCCAGGAGGCTCGCTGAGGGTGTGTTTTTTCTGTCTCACCATTTAAGGGCAATAGAGTAAGGCTAGCTCAGACAGAATGGCGGCTTGTTTTCCTGATGCAGCCATCCTTCCCTTGGACTTCATTAAATTGAAGCGATTTTCAATTGAGGAGAACCTGTGGTTTGCTTCTCTTGAAAACGTATGAGGCCCTGGTGGGCTCATGTGCTTTAGGACAAGGAGAGAAACAGCAGCAGAGCAAGCCTCAGGGCAATGTGACGGTTATGGCGGTTGGTATGTAGGGGTCAACAGACTTCCTACCTCACTAGAGGGGAAATGGGGAAGAGAGGCAAAGTTGAAGCCAATTTGAATTTACATCACAGGATCCTAAGAACTCTTTCCTACTTCTTTGTCACCGTGTCTGTCAGCGTCACCACACTGTCTGTCACCACACCACTCCTTCCCTGCAGCTAGGTCTAACCCTTCCCTTCTCCAGCAGTCTAGTAGGTTCTTTAAGGGAATTTGCCACTGGTTGAGAAAATGCTAAGATAATTCACTTCATATTTAGTCCTCAATCAGACAGTTTCTTAGGAACAAGCACTGAGGATCCACACTGCCTTGTTTTATGTTTCTACTGCTCAAGATTTCTATATTTAATATTGTAAATATTTATGTGTACACAGACATTATCAGTGTCTGGGTATTGATCTGCACTTAATTTGTAAGTTTCTGCCTGATATGAGGAACTTTAGAAAGCACACAACATGAATAGTTATATGTTCAGATTTATCTTTTTATCTCCTCTGTGCTTATAGCCAAAGATTATATTGGAGACATATAGGTTGGGTGACATTCCATTGCATTCATGGTTTTACTGTGTGTCCTTCCTAGCAATGAGAACACCACTCTTTATAATATATGTGTGTGTGCTGTGTATGTGAACGTGTGTGCGTGGTGTATGTGAACATTTTATGTGTGTATGTGGCATATGTGAATTGTGTGTGTGTATGTGTGAGCTTTATGTGAACATTTTGTATGTGTGT
>JABTXL010000003.1:8743898-8831821 GCA_025134845.1 Neodon shergylaensis | reverse complement strand
GTGTGTATGTATGGGTTTATGTGCCATGTTTGTGAATGTGTGTGTGTGCCTGTGTATGTATGTGTGTGTGAAAGCCCATGGATGCAGAGAGATCAGAGATTGGAACCACGTGCCCTGATCTATCTTTCTCTACCTTATTCCTTTGAGACAACTCTCTCACTGAACTTGAAGTTTACTGGTAGCCAAGAAGCCCCAAGCATCCTCTTGTCTACATTGCTTTGATTCAGGCACACATGGTTATTCCTGGCAGTTTTCTCTTTGATGCGAGTGCTAGGGATTCTAATTCATATCCTCGTGTGTGCAGTAAACACTCTTACCCATTGAGCCATCTTTTCAGCCCCCGTGATATCTTTTAGCACCAAGCAGCTTACTGGGTGAGTTGGATTTGGTCTGGACATTATTTAGTTAGTTTGGACATGGGTTAGTCTGGTCATGGGCAGTCCTGGGCCTTTCTACTCCATTGCAGTTTCTCCGTAGTTACCTGGTAGGTCTCTTCTGTACTGAGTCGTGACAGAGTCTATTCCTTAGCAAGTCCACTCTACCTAGGCTTGGGCTGAGCTATTGAAATATTTGGCAGTGACCAGAGTCCCTGCCTTCATCTCTCACAGGATCACACATTTCCCTTCTCAAGGCTCCGTTCAACTTGTGGCGTTAAAGACGCGCTCTGTCTTGTAAACGCAGATCATGGACAGCACTGAGCATGGGGACTGCAGCTTCTCAGAGATTCTCAGGCTGATGCTGGCCACTAAAATCAACAATGATACTAACTACTGTCAACTGTAACCATACTATGTTTTGGGAATAGAAATCTTTTCATTTACAAGTTTTTACATGCATTTATTTGGTGGGGGGCGTCCTATACCACCGTATACATATGGAGGTCAGATGACAACTTGTTCAAGTTGGTTCTTTCCACCACGTGGGTCCAGGGACTTGAACACAGTTAGGCTCAGTGCAAAGCCACCATTTATCCTCAGAGTCATTCACCACCTTCTAGGAATATTTTGAAATAACTTTTGTTTAATCCTCACAAAGGTAATTACTGTAACTGCCTTGGTTAGGCAAACTTTTTGTCCACATTAAAGAACGACCATGGCCTGGTATACAGTTGGGTGTGGAAACTTTCTCTTGAGTTGATAGAGTGTAGGTATATTTTTAATATGAAAATTGGATCATGAAAATGCGAGGCCTATGTATAAATGCATCTATATGACACATACTGATTTCTCTACACACATTCCTATGGTATCAAGACATTCCTGAGCTCGCTGCAGCCCCGAGGCTCTGTGAACACTCTCTGAATTCTATTTTCTACTCAGAATGGAGAGAAGAGCTCAGGGTTTTGCCAGTTACCAGACAGGTCACCTAGCTCTTCGTGTCACTGCCCCATGAAGTCCTAGGTTAAGACAGAATGATGGCACAATATCAGTCCCACAAGAATTCTCTGGGCTTCAGCATCCCTACATTTGACTAAAACACTCACTAGAGTCAATTGCGAATTACAGATTCACTCTGTCACTGAGATCCACCCATAGCCTCGAAACCCAAAAGTGAGCTCTACCCCACATCTGGGAAACAGGGGTCACCGGATTTTACTCTTTGCCCTCTCCTCAGGAGGCCCTGACCCAGCGTCAAGGACCAATTGTTTATATAGACTGGAGAAGCTTCCCCATCTATGTCTTTATTCTACCACGGCAATGATCAATGTTTGTTAGGAAGGGGAGTGACCTTTGGGAGGATATTCTTGCTGTGGTAGAGCTTGGGGTTTGGGGTCTTCTGGAGACTTTTGCAGACATTCGCCTGGGTCTGTGAATGAGGTGGCAGAGACGGTAGAAAGACACCTTCCTTCCACACAACCTGCATAACAGCCTCAGCAAATCTTCCCAGCTGTTAGTCCTACACTGATGCTCTGATTTTTTTTTTTTTTTGAGGGTTTTAGGTTTCTGAAGAGATGGCTCAGCGGTCAAGAGCATGTCTTGCTTTTGCAGAGGACTTGGGTTTGGTTCCCGGCACTCATACCCTGCCGCTCACCACAGCCAGTAACTCTAGCTCCAGAGGACCTAATCCCCTCTCCTGATCCCATGTACAGAGAAACCCACCACACCCCAATCCCAAGACATGCACAAATACACACACTAAAAATAAAAATAAATCATAAAATGGGGCATTTTAATTAAATAAGAAAAGGACCTGAAAAAGTTAAATTCAAATATACAAGTTTTATGTATCCAGTATTTTTTCTCAATTCCATGCAATAAGTGTGTGTGTCTGTGTGTGTCCATGTGTGTCCATGTGTGTGTGTCAGAGAGAGAAAGAGAGAGGGAGAAAGAGAAAGAGAGAGAGAGGTTTCCTACCCATGAACAAATCCTAGAAAAATAAAAAACAGAGAATTGTTGAAGTAGGAACTTTTTTTCTTTTTTTGGTTTAAAACTATATATCACCTACACTTCTCAGCTGGAATGCTGGGACGCCATGCCAGCCATTGCTTAGGAGCTAGTGTGATGTGGCTATTGTTTTTCTGGCCAGATGGTTCCATGACTATCCTATGGAAGTGCCACAGCCTCAGGACAGGGTTCCCTGCTGAGCCAGCGATGCTGGGAATCGGTACTGGGGTCTCTTTGTGCCTAGAAAGCTGGCTGGTATTAGGTGACTACATTTGTTGATAGGGTAGATAAAAAGTATTACAAAGATGTCTGAATCGTGAGTCTCATTCCTCCACCGAGCTCCCTTTTAGAGATCACAAGACTCTACAGAGACCTGTGTGAGTAGGGAAGCACAGGATTTATTATATCCTATTTAGGAAAAGAGCAATGGCTTTCTTCTTCTGTATCACTGCATTTCAATTGTGCAGAATGATGGGCTAATTAGAACATCTTTATGTATACAATACAATGTGTATCTATCTTATCCCCTCTCGCCCTCTCTTGTCCATCTTCCCCATCTTGCTGGTGTCCCTCAAATGGCCTTTTACTTTCCTATCTTTAAAATGCTTTTCGATTCCACCAAAGGAGGAATATGGAGTATTTGTCTCTCTGAGTCTGCCTTAATTTGTATAACGTGATGATCTTTGGTTCTATCCGTTTCTCCAAAATGCTATAATTTTCCTCTCCTTTATGGTTGAAGAATACCCCATTGTATATCTACATCGCAGAGTTATTTATCTATTCGTCCTCCTTTCTCAGACTGGGAAGCTGTTTTCTCCAGCCTCGTGCTAACTTTCCTGAAGTTAGATCAGGAGAGGACTGGGGTCACCAAGCTAAAGATAAGCAGACATGTTCCTGAATGAATGTTGTGCCTCCACCCTCCACCCCTAAACCCCATACACACCCACACACCCCATGTCACACACCCCACATCTCTCCTTGTTCTTAAATCTCTCTTACTTTCATTTCTGTTGCTGGAGAGCCTGGAACCTTCTCCTTCAGTCAAGCACATACATTCCTTTGAGGGGAGTGGCTCTATCCAGCCACACCGACTTACAGGTTGAATTCTTGTTCAAGCTGTTCCCTTGGCACCTACACAAGAACACCTGCCAATGTAGTCATGTCAGACATACACATGGAACTGCCTGCCCTGCCACGACTCTTCAGGGCCCTCCTTATGCTGGAGTGGGTTTCTGATTTACTTTTTTAAATCAAAATTACTGCCTCTGAGGCTCTGGGATCTTTTCGTCGTAGAGTATCCACTGTGTTTATTAGGTTCACTGTGTGCCTCAATTGAGGACGAATGCACATTTTCTTGAGTGTTGTAGAGTGTGAGAACTACCCTTAGTATGTCCTTTGCTAGAGGTGGGTATTCTGCAGGGCTGTGAGGATGCAGTTTTGCTGACTTCTGTGATGAAGGATGGCAGTTTGAAAAAGAATTTCGGGTTCTAGAGTCGTAGCTGGGGGCAGGGCTGCTGTCAGAAGTTTTATTTCTGGTCAAGTAAAGAAGAAGCTTTTAAAGTTCAAGGCTTCTTGACTATCAGTTTTGTCTCATTTTGGTTTTTGGTCTGGAGAATGCGAGAGTGGCTGTAGCCTTGGCTACACTAACTGTACTATTTTGATACTATTTTGATTCTCTCTCTCTCTCTCTCTCTCTCTCTCTCTTTTTCGATCCCAGGTCCCATTTTATCCCAAGCTGATGCTAAATCTGTCTTTAGCTTTGGACTCCCGATCCTCTTGCCTCTACCTCCCAAGGGATGTCACTACTGGAAGGTACCAGCACATCTGGCTAAGTGTATAGATTTTTTTTTCTGGTATGAATCTAAGCTCTTCTTAGCAAAAATTTCATTTTTTTTTTCTTGAATTGAGGAGACTTCAAGGCTTTGCCAACCTGGCCAGGTAGGGAGACAGCTTATGGACAGCCACCCCCCACCCCTTAACGGAGCCGGTTTCCTGATGACTAAATGGCTCTTTACATAGGTACATCAAAGCAAACATATCAGGGCTTGAGACTCTGCTGTGGGTCTTGGATACCTGTTATCAAGGCTTGAGTATTTCTTAAAACAGGCTATTGAGTCTAGGACTCTTCTTGATGACTACCGAACTAAAACCATACTACATTCCAAAGATGTTTTGGAAACAACAGATTTTGATATTCACTGGTGGCTTCCATTCTTTCAACAAACGTGTATTTAGGGAGCAGGTGGTGTCTGGGAGTTAAACTGCAACCTGGTGTTTAGTGGTGAGGCTGATAATTCCTTCACTTGTTTAGAAGACTGAGCAGAGGGAAAAGATTTCTCCCGAGCATGTCCTCTGCCACAAGCCAGAGACACGCACGAGCCTGGGAGGGTTCATGCCATGGATACTTAAGTTACAGCACACCTAAGTGATGGCTCTTTTCTTTGTCTGGGACAGATGTCCACCACTGTTGAGTGTGGTGGGTATATGAGAAAAACTGATCCCAGGCGGTAAGTTGGGTCTGGATTAATAATTTAGCCAGTAAAGTGTTTCGGCCTTGTATACATGAGGATCTGAGTTCGGTCTCCCAGGGCCCATGTTAAAACAACAACATGCAGTCAGGCATGGGTGTATCCTTGTAAAGAGTGGGCAGATACCCTGAGTTTGCTGTCCAACTCGCCTAACTTTCCTGGCGAACCGCAGGTCAATGAGAAACCCTTTTTCAAAAAACATTGATGAATGGTCTCCGACCTCTCTGTGTCCATGCACACATGTTGATGGACTTCCCACACTTTCAAAAAAAATGATCATGCATAAATCCCTGCCCACAGAACGACACTGAATATATATAGACCATGGTAAATAGAGCTCAATTTAAAGCTGGGGTGAAATGCCTTCTATGGGGAATAGTAAACTTTAACCAGCTGGAACATGCGTTATAAGTTTCACAGCGCCAGACTCTGTGATTCTGTGTAGAGCAAATTAAGAGAATGTTCAATATTTTGTGGCTGAGCTGTGTCGTCTTTGTTAAGAGTGAATCAGGTTTGGCCTCAAGACACAGTGTTTCATGTTCATGTCTGGAAAAGAGAAGCCCTAATTCCAACAGTGGGGAGAGAAATATTGAGGTCGGTCATCCTGTTCTCTTGTATATGTCCAGTAGTCAAAGACCCATGAAGACCACCACAGTGCCTTTTCGTCGTCTCTTAGTCACTTGCTTTCTGGTGAACTTTAGGTGTTGAAGGCGTAAGGTCAGGGGGAAGGGGAGGCTGAGGCGGTGTCCTCAAGCTATAACTGTCAGCATTCTTCCGCCAGAACTCTGCTGATAGAATCAGCAAAGCACAGCGACTTAGCTTCAAGGTACACACCAGGCTATCCCACTATGACCATCACTATGTGATTTTAATGACATACTACATGTCTCTAAATACTTTAATTAGTTGATCAAAATAATCCTGTGAGAGTTAAATGAGACGCTGTGTCTAAAGTGTTCCATTCATGATAAATTTTTGAGGAATATTCTTATTCCTATTCTTAATATTATGATGATTATTAATATAACTACTTGTCTTAACGAGAAGCAGAAAAAGTATTTGAGGACTTTATAGGTAAAGTTGCTTATGGCGTCAGTGGTCACTGGTGATAGAGTTATTTTTCTTTCTTAAATTGAAACTTTCAAGCATTAGTGAGAAGATAGACAGTTTCTAGAACCGAAACCTTTGGATTTGATTTTTGACATATTTTTGGGCCTGTTTATTTTTCTGGTTTTTAAAATAAATACAACTGTCAGGGAACTGGAACAGGAATTAGATACCCTAAAAATAATACAGGCTTTACAAGAACACTTTGCTTGAGAAGATTTCCTGAGGCAGCAGGCCTTTCCAAAATAAATCTGCAAAAATATATCTCTATAAAAATTGGAACTTAGAGAGGCCAAAGAATTTGGGCCCTATCAGTTCTGTCATTCTAAATTTTAAAATATTTAGTCTTCATTCAAGATAAATAAGAACAATTGAATTTCAGGAACCAAGAAAAACAAGCATAAAACTTCATGAAGAAATAACTGGATTTTTTTCAAAATGTTGCCAGAAATGTCTTTATTATTAATAAGTTCTAAGTTAGACAGTGGCCACATATCATATTTATTTCTGACTGTGGCCATACTGTGTCTTCTGTGGTACGTGAGGTTCAGCATTCAAGGATGGAGAGATCCCACCTTTTTTGCTATCTAAAACCCGGTGGAACTTTGTCAAGAAGTTAAAAGCTTATCCTCTGGTAGGAAAACGAAGGCCTAAGAAGGTAAGATTTGAAAATATTTTTAAGGGACGATTAGATGGTAAACTAGAAAGGATTCCTCAGAGGGACAGAATCATAGAATCCACATATAATTTTAAAAAGAGTTTCTTATACTAACTTATAAAAAGAAGAGTTTAAGTTGTCCCTCAAAGGCCATGTTTAGAGGCTGGAGAGCCAGAGAAGCCAGTAGCTGATCAGGTTGAGAACGTGGAAGTCTCCAAACAAAAAAGACCTTAATGGTCTCCAGAGAGTGCCTGAGGACTCTGAGTGTAAGACCCTGCAGCCCCGTGTCCTCCCGTGAGGACAGCAGTAAAAGGCAAGCCCAAGAAGAAGAGTCGTCCACAGTCTGCGGGCTTCCCTCATCATCAGCCAGCATGTGAAAAGATGCCAGCTACATTCAGAATGAGGTTGCCGACTACACGCCAATCATCCCCGGAAGCACCCGCCCAGAAACGCAAGGGAGAGTGCTTTGCTAATTCTCAGGATGTCTTTTAGTTCTGCCAAGTCGACAACCAAGCTTAACTATCACAGATAGGGGCATGCTGCCTCTTCCAGAGGAATCTTTCCTCTCTTACATCTTCCCCATGGTACCATTCTCCAGAAGGTGAGAGGCCTGAAAGCAGGAAACCACAGGGAATCCTGGGAGACCAGAGATCATGGGGACAACTCATCTGACTTGGGCAAGCATCTGAAAGCACCGCCAAGGGGGCGCCTCAGATGAGTCCTGATTTGGGGGTTGATCTTGGCTTCTTGAGAGTACCTGATGTACTATGGAAGAACGATAAAGTTTTGCAAAGGTATTTTGTTCTAGTTCCTTCCTGTTCCTATGATGAAACACTCTGACCGAAGCAACTTAAACGGGCAGAAAGGGCTTACTTTGTCATAGTCTAACACTGAGGGAGGTCAGTGCAGGAATCAGACAGGAGCCACCTGTTTGTTGATTGACTCATAGTTTCACAATTAGTTAGACCCCAGGCTCCCATTTACCTAGCTTTCTTATATGAACTGTCCTTATATGAACGGTTCTACCCACAGTCGTCTGGGGCTGCCTTGTCAATCAACAGGCAAGAGATATCCCATGAATACGTCCATAGGCCAATCTGGTCTGCTCCATCCCTCAACTGAGAGTCCCTTCTCAGGCTATAGGTTGTCACAGTCAAAGCTTACTGGGACAGGCTTGACTTCAAATCCCTCCACAAACACGGGTGTGGAGGACATCAATTTTGATATCAGAGTGCCAATTTGGCCAGTATAGCTATCCAGGTTGCTTCCAGGATCCCTTGTCTCTGTTTTGGGCATGTGGGGATTAAAAGGTTTCCTTGCCCACCTAACATTTGGTGTTTGGGATCCGAACCGGAGTCTGCGCAGTTGCACAGCACACATTTTCCCAATTATCCCACCGACCCAGCCTTCTAGACTCACGTGACAGCTTTGAAACTGTGTTTGCTTTGCTCTCCGTGTAGCTGGAGATATACCACCCTCTTTCATTGCTGTTTTTATGGTGAACCTTTCTTCCTGTCCACCCTGTATGACGTTGAACTTAAAAATTGCCTCTGAGCTCGTCATGATGGCCATGTTTATAACCGCAGCCCTTAGGAGTCAGAAGCAAGAAGGCTGCAAGTTTGAGGACAGCCTAAGCCACATAGCACATTCTAAATCAGTGATAATAACAAGTTAATTTTACAAAAAAGTGTGTCCATCGAGCAGCTTTAACATAAAAAAATTTAGTCTGGGTTACACTCAAAGTGGCAGGACATTAAAAAGTAAAATTCTTTCCCATGTATGTTACAGCACCATTGACGGCACCCCCTCCAAAGGTGGAAACAGCCTAGGTATCCATTACTTGATGACTGGACGAAGACCTGTGCTGCAAAATCAGATTTGAGCCTCACGCCCAGAGAGCCACCTCTGATACTGTAAGCCTGGTCAGAAGCCTGTAGTTGGGGAGGTCCTAGACCTATGTGGGGTGGCTACTGATGTTGTTTATTAAACGGACATAATGGGACCCGCCAATTGCCTTCTTAATACCTGTGTTCATGCCCACAGCTGAATGCTGCTGCCAGCTGTGGTCCGAGATGCTTCTTCGCACATAGCGAGGGGTAACTGCCGTGAATTCCAATTAGAATAGAGAATAATGGACTATTGAGGGGCTAGCCATAGGGGAAGAGGCCTCAGGAAACATCGGGAAAGAATGTAGGTGTGGGAGGAAAGAGAGTAGTCAGCTAGAATGTCGTCTTCAGAGCACCGCTGCTGCTACGTTTTCGGTTTCATAGAAATTATGGCTTCTGGTAAAAGACCTACACAGGATTGGGCTGCTCTGCATCCTATTGTAGGAGAGGAAGGACTCATGAGCTTCCACCCACTCCTGTGGACCTACAAGCAGCTACTAGTAATTAGGGGTTTGGAGCTCACTCAACCTGTTATTCCATTAGGAGTCCATAGCCGAGTCTTTTGTGGACCCTATTCCCATGCAAGTCGTTCTTTTGCTGATTTCATATTCTTTTGTTGTGAGAAACCTTAACACAATTAGTGTTCTTCAAGCCCTGTGAGTCTTTCTAGGGCCATAGTGAACTACGATGGGCCCCGGGGACCGCCGGTGTGAAGTAGAGAGTATCTGTTTCTCCACATTTGTGGGAAGACTAGGGGAGAGAAGCAGAGATGAGAGAAAAGAGAGACGTCTGAAAGGTGGGAGGGGTTGGTCAGAGAGAAGGGCGTCACCTCCAACTGCTAGCACCCCACTTCCCCGAGGGACTGCTGGGAGTGTGAATCACCCAGGGATCTTTCTAGTCTTTCTAAGCATCCTCTCTGTCTTCATACACCCTTTAGAGAGTCTGCAATACATTTATGAAAAGCATTTGATTTTATTACATAACATTCTTTTTCTTTAGCAGTTATATTTAATTTTTGAAAATTACATTCTTTAGACTTAGAGAAATCAGTGTGATTAGAGCAAAACCCAAACAAAACAAAGCCTAGAAAATATTTTTGTACCTAGCAACAAGCTTACTGAAAAATATAGTTATTAAGAGGAAATTTTCTAGAAAATGTGGATGTCACCATGATGGGTCATTTTAACCAGCACATGATTTCTGAAACTCCGTTCCAATGTGAGATTCAGAAACTTGAACTTAATCTGATAGCTTCATACTTTTTAATAAGAACTTTTGAACATATAATTTTTGTGTCGTAAGCTTTTGTGACTCATAATTTTTCTTTTGTGGAATAAGAGATGAAATCCCATCATTCTAGGAAAGTAAGGCTAAAGGCTGGCAACACTGTTCAAGAGAATCACTCTCAGTCAAGTGTGGCTGTTTTTACTGAAAATAACACATTCCTCCATCCCTCCACCTCACATTTTAACATCTAGAAGAACCATCGGCCATCAAGTCCTGTGCAAACTCTATGTTAGGGTCTATTCATCTATATGGAAACAAAAAGAAACTTCCTTCATTTGATAAACTGTTTGCAAACACCTTGACAATTTTATTTATTATTGAAAGGCCAAAAATATTCTTCAGAAATAAGGAGCCTGGCCACACCCTTCACCTCCGTGCCCGGGATCTTCACAGTGTCATGATGTACAAGAGAAAAAAATGGGATCCTCTCTTATAAGACTAATGCCACAACTACAGACAGCAAAAATTTTGGCTAAAAATGTCAAATGATTTTTGGAAGTTTTATATATACAATTCTATATATTCATATTTTATGTGACTATGTCCCTGCCCACAAGAAGTGACCCAAGAGGAAATATAATCTTTAAAAGACTCCGAGGCAGCACAGATGTATGTGATAATAAACCCAAGGAGTAGATGACCTGTTGGAGACTAGCGTGTCACTGTTTGAAAGGACACGGTCAAGGCTTATGGAGATGGGCTTATTTCACAAATGAGAAAGCTGTGTTTCCTAAAGTGATCAATTATCCCTCAAATAATTTAAAATCTTAATTACAACCTTAACACAGTTGGTGTTTTGGCCCTCTTCAGAACCAGTGCATTTGTCTGGAAGCGTTGAGGTCTGACACAGCTGAGGAGATTTTTGTAAAAAAAAAAAAGGGGGGTGCGTTCAGCTGGAGTTGGAGACGTCATAGAGCAACCCTACGCAAAGAAGACTTCGCTTGAGATGGGTGGTGGGATAAGGATCTTAGCAGTGGACCCACCCAGAGAGATATTGAGCCTGGGAAAAGATGTGGTCGTATAAACTCATGGGAGAAAATTCACTTTCCATTTAAAATAAGATACAGTTATCTTTATACAGACACAAAAATATAGGAGCTGGGGCGACGACTCAGTCTATAAAATATCTTCATCAGATGATGAAGGTGACTGATGTCCTTTAGTCTCTACACTCATATGCACCTGACAAAAATGAACACTTACGCATGCACACATACCCCCTTATTTTATGTTTCGATACTAAAAGCTGGAAGAAAAACATTAAAATCCATTCACATGAAGTGAAGAGAATATGTTAATGCCAGCATAAGAAATATTCTTGACATGTCAAAGGGCAAGTCAGATATTACTTTATTTGAATAAACCAAATTAAAACTCTCTTATTAACCTCTCTCTGTTTCCCTTTACCCTAAGGCATTTTAAGGCCCTACATTCCAAGATAATATATTTTGATACTTAAAGATCATGTCAAGTATACATTAAAATTCTGCATTACTCAAAGACAGCTGGGCCAGAAGAAAAATAAAACAAGCAAGTTCTGAAAAGCCTGATTGTGGAGGAGCCCCCACATCTCAACAAATGTTGGGACCAAACATCTAGTATTTCTCCCTTTGACATTGGGAAACACAGATCCAAATAATGACAGCTCACGTTCACCCCATCAGGTTAGCCAGCAGCCTCTGATAACACCAAATGCTGGAAGCATGCGGGAAAGGGAATTTTTACAGACTGAGAGGCCTTACAGCTTGTTCTAGGTGAATTCAGACCATCATTGTGGAGAATGAAGGGAAAGCAATAAGAACAGACAGGCCCATGCAAATACTTAAGTCATCCCACTCCTTTACATAAACACAAGAGAAAACTGCACTACTGTGTCAAAGTTGGTGATGATGGATAACTTGTAACAGCATAAAGGTACATCAGTAGAGGAAGGAAGGAGGGTGGGATAGCCCTACCAGGATTATTCTGGAGTAGTTAAACTTAGCCAAATAGATTTCCCAGCTGTGCACTGGGCCTCTGTATTCTTTGCTCCTTCAAGGCCTCCTTGAGAGGATCGTTTTCTTTAGCTTTATTTTCATTACTGCTTTCATATCAAAAGACCTAGTGTGAAAACACAATAGAACATCAATAGAACATGGTGTCTGCCAACCCCGTCTGGTACTCTCTTTACCCTACAAAGATATAAGCTGGATGGGGCAGAATGTTTCTTTGCTCACAACTGTATCCTGATCTCCTAGAAGAGCATTGACTGCAAGAAATATATATATATATATATATATACATATACATATATGTGTGTGTATGTGTGTGTAGATAGATAGATAGATGATAGATAGATGATAAAAGATAGATAGATAGATAATAGAAGATAGATAGATGATAGAAGATAGAAGATAGATAGATAGATGATAGATAGATAGATAGATAGATAGATAGATAGATAGATAGATAGATAGATAGATAGATAGAGGGGTCTAGGGGTCTGTTTTATTAGAGTAATCCATATTTAGTCACCTGAGCACAGGGGGAAGTTCATTAGCCTTCCTGATTGAAATCCCAGCACTCCTTCATCCTCCCATCTTCCTGTAGGAACAAGAGCCAGTGGCGCCTCTTCACCCGGCACTAGATGAGCAGGAAAAAGTGAGCAGTGTGGACGCAGCCTGTGACCCTCCAGCCTCCATTCACCCCCACAGTTTGCCCCACAGGGGTTTTCATGAGGCTGCTGTGGGCATGGACAAGTGGCCCAGCCAGGCTTAAAAGTGTGTCTAGCTGGAGAAATGCGGGGACATTCAACGATCTCATAGATAAGCAGACGAGAAAGCCTGCTCTCATCCGGCATGAACTTGCCTGCTTCCCCGTGAGCATTCTGCAATGTCATCTATGCTGGAAATGATCATTGAAAGCCACAGTCTATCACAATGTGAGCATCCCGAGGGTTGGGAAAGGAGGGTCATTAAGTTCTTCAGACAACAAGGCAATGTTCAATTGCTGTTCTTCTAGGAGGGGGTGGCATTTAATTCACTGCAGGGTGCTGATGCAGAGAGCTGAAGGGTTCTGAGCCTCCAGTAACTCTTGTCTGACCTAGGGTTCACCCTGTCATCTCCTGGGTAGGTGGAAAATTTGAAGTCCCCATTTCCTTAACTTAAAGAGCAGTTTTGTTTTGCTTTTTTTCTCGAGTTAGCCATGTAAAAGGAAAAAAAGATGGAACATGGGTTTAGCTAGACCTGGATCACAGCTCAGACCACGTGTCCCCAAAGCAGGAGAAACTAATAATGGTTTAATTGATCTTGGCCTCCCCTTTCATGACCTAAATCTCAGGGGTTAGAGTCTGTCTCATGCCTTCGGTGTGGCTAACTCAGTGACGTAGGAAATGGAGCACACTACACTGGCCCTTGGCAGAGAGTCAAAAGCATCCTTTTAGTTTAGCTGAAAAATCCTACCTGTCTGTGTGAAGCTATCTATGTCTAATTCTCTGTAGTACCAATCACAACTAACTGTGTATAACTGATTACTATATGTGTGTGTGTATGTATGTACCCGCCCATTCCACACTGCATATGTGGGGGTCAAAGAGCAAGTTCCAGGAACTGGTTCTCTTCTACACTGGTACTCAGGTCACAAATACTTTCAATTGCTGAATCAACTGCTGATTCTCCACGTTATATATGGAAGTATGTATGTATGTATGTATGTATGTGTTTGTTTATTTATTTATTTTGATATAGGGTCTGTCACCGAACCTGGAGCTCACTGATTGGTTACACTGATTGGCCAGCGATCTCAGGGATCTGCCATCTTCCAGTTCAGCATATTCGGACCTCTTCCCCCCCCCATAGCCTGAATCTATAAATACTTTTTCTCTGCTCTTGAGACTGAATGGGGTGGAGGGCAGGGAAAGCAGTAAGGGCTGGCGTCATTCATATCTTCACTGAGTCCCTCATGCAGCTGAGTAACTTCTTCACCCACATGTGGCAACCAGTTTACGATGGAAAAGGCCTCAGCATGGCACAAGATGAGAAAAGCCAAGATGCGATAGCAAGGAGCCTTGGATGGGAGAGTCATGAACACAGTCAAGAGTGTAAGTCTACGTTCGGAGGAAGGTCATCACGGCTGTTGTTCAGAACGCTTTCGTTCTCCTATCAAACTTCAGCCACGTAGAGAATTCTAATTCCAAATGACAGCCTAGAAGGTGGACACAGGGAACCAAAGGTGAAGGAGCCTTGCAACAATCAGTCACGGCGAAGGAAGGAAGAGCAAAGCTATCGCCACACCCCCAGGATTAGCTGTTGTTCCCGACTGCTGAGACAAAATCCTAGGCAGAGCAGTTTAAGGTCAATCTATCATGGCAGGGAAGATGCGGAGGCAGGAGCATAGACAACTTGACACTCTGAAACCACAGTCAGGGGGCAGAGCGCAATAGATGCTGGTTCTCATCTATCTCACTTCTGCTTTTTTTTTTTTTAAATTCTATTTTAGCGTCTCAGCTCACGACATAGGGCTGCCCCCATTTCGGGTGGGTTTCTCACTTCAAGTAACCCAGTCTAGAACCTTCCCCATAGTCTTCAAGATTCACCTCCTAAGTGGTTCTAGATTCTGTCAAGTTGGCAATCAGTATTAGATAACACACTTATTTTTCAGTTTCTACATACAGAATAATTACGCTTAAGCAGAAATGTCTTTTCCTCAGAGGCTTGGGGCTGCTGGATGCAGCTCACAGTCACACCCTGCAGCGTCCTGAATGCCACCCCTTCTCAGAAGGATAGCAGTTAAACTTTGTTGTCATGATCTTGTCACTCAGTCGAGGCAGGACATCCTCTGCCTTCATTCATGCCACATCAGGGATACTGAGACCCAGAGAAGAGAAGCTGCTATTGGCCTTGCAAAGATCTTGAGGGGAACAGTGGAATCAAATAAACAGCAAGCGCTGTCATCCTGGCCTTAATGACTTTTCTCTAAGGCAAAGACTGAGGGGCTGTCTTGCTCTACGCTCTGTTTATAGTAAAGAAGCTAAGCAATGTAAACAGGACAGCAGAACTCCAGTGTCAGATTTTGGTGACAGTTTCTGAGTGTCCCTCAGGGGAAAGCCTGTAGCCTTAGCTGGTACAGACATTTCGAGGACTTCTGACATTAAACTTTCAATCTGTCCTCCCCTCTCCTATTTTCAACAGTACGTGCGTGTGTGCGTGCATCTCTCTCTCTCTCTCTCTCTCTCTCTCTCTCTCTCTCTCTCTCTCTCTGTGTGTGTGTGTGTGTGTGTGTGTGTATGTATGTATGTGTGTGTATTTCTCTGGAGCTTTTTTTCCAAAGTCTTTCTATGGGACCCGAGTCTAGCCCATTAGGTTAAGATGACTAGTCATCAAATCGGAGTAATCTGCCTGTCTCTGCCTCAAAAACACTGCGGTTACCAGCATTTGGCACAATTCCTGGCTTTTATGCTGGTCCTGAGGTGGAATTTAGGTCCTTAGCTTAATCGGGAAGCATTTTAATGATGGAACCATCTCTCCAGTCCCATTTTAATCTTTTTTATATGCACAATATCCCCCATCTCCTTCAATAGACTCAGGTTCCTCATCTACAGATGCTGAACTTTCGCATTTTCAGAAGTCTGGCATGACTCTCATCATTCTAGTCCAGGGGTTTGCAAGGGTCTGAGACAGTTTTGGTTATCACACTGAGTGGGGTATGAGGAAAGGTGTGTGGTAAGTAGAGGCCTAGGGGACACTCTGAATAACAAAGAATCATCCAGGCCAAACTATTGCCAAGGTGGAGAAAGGTGAGCTGAAGGGATTTGCAGGTTTCAATCCATCTTGGACATTATAAAAGATGAAAGTGAGCATGCTCAGCCATGGGTCTGACACTATAGCTATACATGGGGCTATTCCTCACACAGAGGGTTCTGTAATCATTCTCCTGAGTTTGTTTTCTTTTGGACTTTTGATATATTACCCATAAGTGTAATTCTAATTCACCCCCATTCTTTTCCCAGCAATGATATTTTTAAGAACCCAAAGGTGAACGAACACATGGCTCCCGAATTCTTCCTTCCTCCTAGTCCTTTATCCACGGCCCCTCCTTGATAAAGCTCCCTGACTGACTATGATTATTTATAATCTCAGTTCAACCCCGGGTCTTTGAGAAAAACTTAGCATACACTTTTCAACCATCAATTATATTATGCATCAAAAATGCGGGTGAAATGATGGAGAAGATTTCGGTACGCACCACCGCTCACCAGACAGAGACGATTCTAGGCTATGTAATTTGATGAGAAACACGAAGCAAGGTACAATCCCCTTAATTGGTGCTTCTCCAAATGGCCCGTGTTTACTGTAAACATGCCTTACTGTACAAGGATGTACTTCTTTTGATTAGAGAACATTTTGATGTTGAAAGAGTGGTTTATACAAGTGAGATGAGCGAACAGACATAAACTTTCCAAAATAGGTTCATGTCACACAAATAATAAATGTTAGCTCCCCTTGAAGGAAACGTTTAAAGTCATTCTAAGTTATTTATATTAACTTGAGAAGTTTTAAAGTTTTGATTCGACGGGTGGGCAGAGAGATGAGATGGCACAGCAGTTACGAGCACTGGGTGCTCTTTCTGAGGTTCTGAGGCCAATTCCCAGCATCCACATGGCAGCTCAAAACCATCTGTAACCAGAGTCTTCAGGGATCCCATACTCTCTGCTGGTGTGCAAGCACACATGCAGGCAAAACACCCATAAACATAAACAAATAAATCTTAGTTTTGGTTCTAGAACAGGATTCTTAAACCTGTGAGTCACGGCCCCTTTGGGAGTCAAACGACCCCTTCACAAAGGTCACATATCAGATATCTTGTAAGTCAGATATTTACATTATGATTCATAAAACTAGCAAAATTACGGTTATGAAGTATCACTGAAAATAATTTTATGATGGGGGGGTCACCACAACATGAAGTACTGTATTAAACGGTTGTAGCAATAAGAAAGTTGAGAACCACTGTTCTAGGGGATATCTAAAGTAACCAAGATGGTGAAAATCAACATAATAGTTTGTTAGGACTCTTTTAAACAAAAGTCACCCCAGACGGGCGGTGACACAAACAAACAACAGGAATCTGCTGTGTGTGTTGGCACAGGCCAGTAATCTAAGCAACTCCAGAGGTGGAAGCAGAAGATCACAAGTTCTAGGCCTGCTCTTGCAACTTAGACCTTTTATCAAAATGTAGATAGTGGTAATGATGGAGGAAGGACATTGGCTAATAAAGAAACTGCCTTGGCGCATTTTGATAGGCCATCCCTTAGGTGGGTGGAGTAGGCAGAACAGAATGCTGGGAGGAAGAGAAAGTGAGCTCAGACGCCATAGCTCAGCTCTCGGGGGCAGACGCTATGAAGCTCCGACCAAGGATGGACGTAGGTGGGGAGCTGGGTGGCAGGAATGCAGCCCCGCAGCTCATACAACATGGTAGGGCATTTGTCTACTTGTTCAGCCAAGTTCAGCCCCTAGTGCTGCAAAACCAAACCACACCACACCAAACAAAGTCTCAAATTTATTTAGCATCATTCCAGAGACTAGATGTATGGATTCAAGGTTTCATCCTTCCTCCCTTCCATCCTTCCTTTTTTCCCTCCTTCCCTTCCCTTCCTTCTTCATTCTTTCCTTTCTTCCTTTTCTTTTGATTTATTCAGTGTGTGTGTGTGTGTGTGTGTGTGTGAGTGTGCATGTGTGTAGGCATGCTCGTGTACTTCTACACATATAGAAGCATGCAAATACCACAGTCTGCACATAGCCAGGGGACCACTATGGGAGTCAGCTTTCTTTTTCCACTATGTAGAGAACTCAAGTTGGCAGGCTTGGCAGTAGGCTCTTGACCCGCAGAGCCTTCTCAGCAGCCCTTCTAAATTCATGGTGTCTGTAGCATAGTTTCTTTTAGAGGGCTGTGGAGGAAGGCAGCCTGTGTCTTTGACTTGCTGGTGAGCCTCTTCTTTCAGGCTCCTCCGATTGCAAATGTCCCCTTTGTGAGGCTATCAGTCATTTTGGGTCAGAGCTCATTGTAAGGACTTTATTTCAACTTGATTATCTCTCAACAGAACCTACCCCAGCATTCATTTCTCGGAGGAGCTGAGGGGTTTGTACTCTCAGCTATGAATTTTGTGGAGACCAGTGTCCACTCACTAACAATTGCTAATTTAAAATCTTCCGTAAAGAGCTAACAACAACCCAGGGCTAACGAGATGGCTCAGTCACTAAAGCGTTTGCGGTGCAGGCAAGATGACCTGAATTCCATCCCCAGAATATATGAATAGCTGGGCATGGTGACGTAGATAGTTCCTTAGTGCTGGCGAGGTGGAGATGGCTGGGTGCTTGAGGCTTGCTGGACCTTGCTCATTTGGTGTGCTCCGGGCCATTGAGAGAAACCTTTCTCGAAACTAGAGGCTAACCTGTGGTCTCCACAAGTGTGCACCCACGCACATAGGAACACCCGAGTACATGAGCACACACACAAAGACCATAATCTACTTAAATTGTGCAGACGGAATCGTTTTACAATGCTTTGTGTAAAGACATTTGCTGAGACGTTATAGTTTGGAAATAGGAACCGTGAGCCTTATGGTGTCCTAGAAAGTGTCTCTGAATTACTTGTCCCAGACAAATACCAAAGCCGTTCTTAAGGACTCCAAACAGGCTCATCTCCCTTTTGAACAGCTCACCCTACTTTGCTAACCTTTCACCTCCCTGACCCACCTCAGTATCTCCTGAAATAAATCAGGTAACATACTTCAGGTGACAAAAATGAGGTGGAAAGAAGCAAAATATTTACACGTTCTAAAAGCAGAAATAAATTTGTCCCGGGCCTTGGCTTTATTGGCGGTATGTCTGCCTCACTGGTTAGAGCATGAAAGAGATTATGGGATTCCGCCTTTGTTGATCTTTAGATGGATTGTATTCGAGAATTAAGCAGGCTGGAGGTGGGTCTTAGGAAGCCCAAGGATCGCGCAGGCTGGGACCTGAGCCAGGTGAGGGCTTGGCATGGTCCCCAGCATAGAAGAGGCTAGAGAGTGGTTGTCTGTCTGCCTCAAGTGGAAAAGGTAAATATCTGTTTGTCTGTCTGGGAAAAATGACAGACAGGGAGCTGGCTTCTAGCTCAAATACTGTCACTAACTTTTCGAAGACACTTTAGGCACCTTTTTAAATCTTCTGGTTGGCTGCCTTCTTGGCTGCAGACTCAAGAGTATCCACCTGGGTGTTGGGCAAAGTTCCCTACACCAGTGAAACCTTCGGAGGGAGATTGTTCCAAATATTAAAAGTGATTTTCCCGTGCTTAACGACCCCTAGGGCAGCTGTGGTGTCGTGTTGGCTGAGTCCCTGACATGTTAGTTATCTCTGCTAGTAAGACTGGGGGGCAGGGAGGCATGCCTGCCTCTACACCAGAAGGAGAGTTCTCCAAGATGCCTACAGCTGACCTTCTGACCTGGCCCAGCAGCTGCTCCCTCTCCCTGCCCCCACCCTCCCCTTTCAGTCCCCACTGCTGGAATTTCCATCAGCGTTTGCTGTGGGCTGCTGCCTGGAACAGCCAGGGCTTTTAGAATGTGAACTGCCAAGTCTGGGAGCAAACGCCTGGGCATCCAGGGTTTGCCTCTTCTGAACACTTTTCTCTGACTCTTAAGCCGAAGAGTGACAGAGAGGGGATTGGAGGCCTGGACTGTTTAACAGTGGTTTCTTTATCTGCTTCACCCACCGCCGACCAGGGCTACTCTAGAGTTATCGGAGTGTCAGTAACAGGGACAGCTGCCGGTAAACAGAAGGATGTGGACACCAGCGCCCCAGTCAACAGGAATTTAACTTTAATCTGCTCCTTACTTAAAGAAACACCGCTCTCCTCTCTATGCTGGGGCCATGGTGTATTTATCTCCTTTAACTTTCAGATAGAAGACTGGCATGGGCTCAGGAACACTCCCCGCCGCCCCCCAACCCCCGCGACCCCTGCCGGGCTGCAAAATTAATAAGGTGTTAGGGACATGCACCTTAGGTCGATTGGAGGAGACGCTAGCCCCAGAGAGGAGAGAAGGGGATCTCACCCAGGAGTTGTCTGCCTAGCTGGAAACCGATCCTACATATTTATAAAGGTGAACCTGGCTCGCGGCCAAACTCCTGCATTTAAGTGATTAACAAATGCTTCTCTTTAAGCGGACACCTCTTGTTCTAAATATATTTGACAAGAATGCAAAGAGTCATCTGGTGGGCAGATAGGGCGCAGCTCCGGCCTTCTCTTGCTAGGCTGGCAGGCCCACCCGGGGCCGGGCTCCTGCTTGCTCAAGTGCCAGCAGAGTTCACGTTGCTGGTGGGCAGGCTGCCAGAGCCAGCGGCTCCCCACTGTTTAACGACAACGGATTTACGGCTTCCCTCCATATTGGTGTTATTTTGTATAAACAAGGTTAACACTCCTTTTAAATTAAATGCACCACCTGGTGATTGAATGGGTGACCTTGCCAGCTAGCTTCACCTGCCCTGCCCTAGACCAGGTTCTAGCTCTCCTGACAACCTGGAGCGCTCCTCGGAACTGCCTCTGCTTCCATGTTAAACTCCTAAAGGGAGTTGGCGGGTCACTAGCCCTAGGTCCTGGGCCTGGTGGCACAAGAACACGTATTGGAAGTGCTAGGTGCACCCAGCATCCTTCCATGATGTACGGCCCAGATCCAGTGGCCAGAGACAGCGTGCCTGCAGAGCCCCGAGGACGGTCCTGCAGAGCGACATGTCCTTCCCCCAAAAGAGAAACCTCCAGAGGAGGTCGTATGGTAAAAGAGATCTTTGTGTTGCACAGTGGCTGTAATACTGATCTAGGAGAGGGCTCACCCCCTTCCCCACCCTCCAGGAATGTGAACACCTGGAAAAATTCTCCTGGCTTTACTTGGAAGAAATTTAATGGTGTAAACAAACACAGCAGGAAGTCCCCTTTGATACAGAAGGCAGTGGGATGGCAAGCTGAGCCAAGGGGGCTCTGCCTGCCAAGGTCCATTCTGAAAACATTTGAAGAAATAGCTTGGAGTTGTCTAGGAAAATTTAGAAGGACTGCTTGGCTGTAGAAATCTCTAGAAACTCCTTCTAGTAACTTCCAGCAGAACACACTTCAGTTACTCATTTAATTAGAGGCATGGCGTCACTCTTCCCTAGACTTCTTTATTCACCAGTGCCACAACTGGACGAAATCGCCCCCATGGTCTTTGCTATGCCATGTAGCGTGAGGTATTCTGAACTAGCTGTCAGCCCTATTGCTAAGCAAACATGGAAGTAGGGCCTGGAGAGGGACGTGACCTCCTCCAGGCCCTTGAGGGCAAACCACATCACGCTGGTCTTGCTGTTTCTTGGCAGAAGTCTGCAGACCAAGTGTTGGGCAGCATGCTTGCGATTCTAGGACTCTGGAGCCCAGAGGCAGAGGCAGGAGGATCAGAGCTTAGAGACCAGCTTTTATTACACAGAGAGTTAGTGATCAGTCTGAATACAAGGAGACTGTGACTTTCTGAAAACAAAAGAAAACCCAACAAGGAAACATGGCCTGAGGAACAAGGACTGTGCCTTAAGATTCTTAGCAGCTTGCCCTGGAATGAGAATGTTTTTACGAACAAGCAGAATAAATAATCCTAGTAAGGGATATAGTCCTTTAAAATTAAATTTATTTACTGTGTGTTTGTGTGTGTGTGTGTGTGCTTGCATGAGAGTGTCACGGCGAGAATGTATAGAGGCCAGACGAACAACTTGTTGGAGCCTGTTCTTACAGTCTACCACATGGATTCAATGGATTTGGTTCAGCTTATGGGACTTGGTGGCAAGCTCCCTTACTAGCTGAGCCATCTCCCTGGCCCATAGTTTTAATTGCTAGACTCCAAATGATTTTATATTCATTTTAATAAATTAGTTAAAACATCTCAGTGCTTATGGTATAATGTTTCCTTCCTCCCCAGATTTCCCTAAGGGGTATATCTTGTTGTGGGGGACCTCCCAAATACTTAAACACTGATAAGTCCCACTGTCCGGGTATGTGGCAAGTATAGCAGTCCAAAGACATCAAAAGACATAAAGGGTATTGTCTGGACATCCAGAGTACTTGGTTTTGGGAAATCTGAAGATAAATAACAAACAGCAAGGCAAAGCCTACTTAAAGATCTAAGGGATGAATGTATCCGTCATGACCCACTGTAATAGTTTGAACGTAATTGGCCCCCATGATTTTATAGAAGGGACACTATTAGGAGGTGTGGCTTTGTTGGAGTAGGTGTGGCCTTGTTAGAGGAAATGTGTCCCTGTGGGGGTGGGCTTTGAGGTCTTTTTCTCATGCTTCACTCAATGTGACAGTCAGTCGACTTCCTGCTTTCTTCTGGTCTGCCTTCATACTGCCATGCTCTCCATCCTGGTGATAATGGACCAAACCTCTGAAACTGTAAGGGAGCCTCCACCCCAATTAGATGTTTTTTTTTTTGTAAGAGTTGTCACGTGCATGGTGTCTCTTCACAGCAATAGAAACCCTAAGACATCTCCTGTGGGAAAAGGCATGTCAGATGGCTGCCCCCTTGGGCATCCCAACAGGCTTGCCAGGATTTCATCCGTGTTAAGTGGAGCGCATTAGGACGGAACCTTTACCTTGGCTTACATAGTGATTACTGTTGCCCAGCCTGGTCCTGAATGCTTGGTATTAGCATCATTACTAACAGCTGTTTTAAGTAAGACATGTGGGAAACTGAGGCACGGTGGAACTGAACAACCTGGCTGAAGGAATCTGAACTTAAGCAATCCTTCTCAAGAATATGCTGCTACTCTGACTCTCCAAAATTCAGTGGCCATTGTCCCGGGATTGGCCCATACAACTTACTTTCTTCTCTGTGAACATCGTACATCAAGGATACTAACTATCCCAATGACGCATGAACTTTAAAGAAATTATTCATTGCCGGACGTTATTAAGTACAACCACCTCACTGTTTTCTCCCCCGAGAGATAGTATTTCCTCGTTGTAGCGGTAAGCAAGGCCGATTCATTTATCTTCATCCTCAGCAGCTTCTTCCGCGTTCTCTTCATTGTATCAAATACAACTTATTGAAACAAAATCTTCGGAGGTATCAGATTTTCTGGGGCCTTAACAATTGCAAATATTCTCTCCACTGCAGAACTCAGACCCTAGTATTTTTTCTCTGTGGCTGGATTAGAAAGTATCCAGGCAATGAGACAGACCCATAACCAAACCGACGTCGTTATAGACAGAGCCCCGACAGAGATAGCGTTTGGGGGGGGACTGAGATTTGAGCTTGTCAAGAATACCAGAGAGTCCTTTGCAGCTCATCTTGAAGTCAGGCCTCCGGGGAGCAGAGAGGTTTCTGTGACCTTCTGTTAGTGACTCTCAGAAGATCAAGCAAATTATCTCACGCTATTTTTTTTTCTTGCGACTCTTCTCTACTGTAAATTCTCATCTTCCCCCCTTTTCCTTGGACTGCACACGTGGTCCCTGGGACTCTGCAGCAAACGTGACATCTGACGATCAGAGAACTGAATCAGTTTTGTGAATCTGATCCAAAGTAGAAAAATTTTATCTTATCGGTGCTGTTTTTTTTTTTTTAAATTTTTCCTCTTTCTCTATAAGTTATATTTAATTACTTTTCGGATTCTACATTCATATCTTTTATAATGTTCCTTAACATACTACATACTACTAGAACAAATTTTGTTTTATGATTCAATAATTTAATACATATCATACATAAAAGTATATATTATAAAGTATATAACAGTAACTATTAAAGAAAATAAAACCCACTGAGAATACCATTACAAATATTTTTGATTCTATATTTTTAGGTTTTTTTTTCTTTAGACTACTACACATCTGTAGCATGGATGACTTAGGAGGAGATAATAAGACTGGAAAGCCCAACTATTGAAATTTTGTCATACTTTTAGTATATTTGCTTAAAATCTGCATATTTGTAAGATATACTTGTTTGTAAAAGCTAAAGATTATGTTGGTCTTGTGTCTGACATCTTCCTTTCTGGCTGACTGGACTTCAGAAGAACAGAAGGCTTCAAAGGGGACTGCTGCTGGGACCTCACAACTTCACCATGGTGTGGAGCCATCCTAAGGGGACAGCGGAGTTCCTGTTTGCCCAGTATTCAGGCCCAGGTTTCAAGTTTTCAGGTCAGGAAGAGCAGACGATTACCATAGGGAACCTTCACAGGAACTGATAAAAGCTGCTGTCATAAAGGTGACACATATCATTGGGCCAAAAAGAATCAAACTAGTTTCTAAGGCCCTCACTCTTTGCTGGAATAGATTTACAGAGGAATTTGCATGGGCATCTGATTTATACTTGACAGTGTTCAATGGAACTTTCTCCACCCTTAGACCAGAAGAAGGACTCTCCATGTGTTTTAAGATTCAGAAGCAGCCCATTCCACTAAACCAGCCTCTTGGCCTTTCTGCTGGCTCCTTTTTCTGAAGCTCTCCACTAACAGCCCGAGTCTCAGTACATGAACTGTGCTGTGTTGTGTTCTCTGGGATTTCTGCATGGACCTCTTCAAGGTCAGTGCCTGCTCCACCGCTTCAGCACTGGGCCTAATCCCATGTTGTTGGACAAAAGGAACATGGAGTGGAAAGTTTTTTTCTCCTTGATGACGATATACTTGGACAGATTTTGCTTTAATGATGTCGAACACAGCCTGATTTTTCTCTGGAAACGCGTGAAGTCAGTGGGGAGAAGTAAACACAGCTTTCCAGAGATGGAAAATCGTTACAGACAACTCAGCTTTGTTCCCTCCTGGGACTATAGGCTGTTAGTGTGAAGAGTGATGGTGTCCAGGCTGCTACAGAGCGGATCCAGATTCATTCTGACCCATGCCATCGCTGATAAAGTTGAGGTTCCTCTTGCTCAAATGTTAAAGCTCCTTCTAGCCCCTGGATGTTGTTTCATGCTCCCAAGCTGTATTGCAATGCAGGCTATATAGTTTTCCCAGACTTAATTCATCTCCTTCATGGTGGACTCAGGCACTTCCTACAGTGTGTGTGTGTGTGTGTGTGTGTGTGTGTGTGTGTGTGTGTGTGGTGGGTGGGTGGAGGGGAGTACTAGGATAAAATCAAAGCCTGCTGTAGTTGGATTTGAAATGTCCTCCAAAGTTCCATGTAATAAAAATTGTGCCCCTGCCTGTGTGTGGGTATAGATGGTAGTGGTAGAAGCCTTTATGGGTAGGAGATAGGAAGAAGTTAGGTCATTTGTGGGTATCCTTATGAATGGCACTTTGTCATTCTAAGCCCCTCTCACCCCAAGGAGCAGCTTCCTTCAATCATGTGCTCCTTGTCACACTTTTCTCCTTTGCAAGGGCCTTTTAGTGAGACAGCCAGCCAACGACCTCAGTGAAACTTTTGATATTGTTAACCAAAATGGGTCAGTTTGCAGCTGAGGAGGTGACTCATGAGCCAAGATCTCTTGCTGGTCTCACAGAGGACCTGGGTTCAGTGCTAAGCACCCATGTGGGGTGGTGCACCTAACCCCAATCTTTATACATTCTAGTTACAGCACTCCTCTTCCGGCCTCCACGGACACCTGCACATATATGGTGCACATATGGATGCCCGAGCACGCATCCATATCCATAAATAGTCAAAAGTTTAAACGAATAAAACAAGCTGCTTAGCCTCAGTCAGCTAATTATCTCAAGGAGTTTGTCAAAGAGACACATAGCTGACTAACCCCCGCAACGGCAAGTGTGAGAATAGCTGCCAGCAAAATAAGAGTCTTTGCTTCCGCCTTTCCTGCCCGTGTCAGTTAGGGCTGTAAGTTGAAAAAACAGACTCCACTCTTAATTGGTTTAAATAAATAAATAAATAAATAAATAAACGACATCTAATGAAGGATGTGGAATTGCTCACTAGGGTTCTGGAGAAATCAATTAGGCAGCTCAGCTTCCAGAAAGGTCTGCCACAAAAGTGCCCGGAGGTGGACAGTCACCATGGCGCTCCAATGACGGAAGACTTGGGGACTTTTCTGTAGTCATTGTTGCTGCCTTCGCAGCTGGATGCTAAGGCTGGTGTGGGGAAATCTGTCTTCGAGTTCAATGTGGATTCATGTGTTACCACACAGACCAACAACGTGGAAGCTCCGCAGGGCCCAGGGTTCATGTGAAAGTGTATCAGACAGGCAACTGGAAATGGAGTTTTCTTTGGGCTGCCCGTTCACAAAAAATAGTGTGAGACTTATTATTAATTATAAAAGCTTGGCCTTTAGCTTAGGTTTGCTCCTAACTTGCTTTTTTTTTTTTAACTTAAATTAACCCATCTATATTAATCTGTGTCCTGTTATGTTGCATTACCCGTCTTCCATCTTGTATCTCCTGTCTCCTCTCCATGGCACCTGCGCACCTAGATTCCCTCTTTCTCTTCCTTTTTCTCCTCTGAAGTCCCGCCTACACCGCCCACCTAGCTATTGGCCATTCAGCTTTTTACTACACCAATCACAGCAACACACCTTCACTCAGTGTACAACTGTCCCACCACGCGCAGCATCGTGGGACACAGAAGAGGGGCTGGGACTCTGAGTCCTGCTTCCCTCCATGGCAGCTACGGGTCCCAGTGTATAGCCCCCATCTCTGCTTCTTACTCATGCGTTCATTCAGCAGGAAAGCCCCTTTCTCATTCTGGATACGAACCCACCACTTAGGAAAGCGGCTTCGTAACATGGGTTGCATGCTCTCTGCATTAGGGTAGGCAAGCTTCTTCTTTTCCCTTTCTTATCTGTGCTTCAGCTCCTTACGTGCAAAACCCTGGTACGAATATGCACCAAAGGCGTGCAACGATTTAAAGAAGTGTTTATGAATACCCCTAGCCAGGTGCTTTCCTATAATACCAAGCATTTAATATATAGTGATTCTCTTTGTAGTTACTCCTAATAATGCCAAGAAGGTATAGTCTAAGGGGGAAAAAAAAAACACTGATGACCAAAAGCTAAAATGCATTAATAGTAATAATAATAATAATCCCGTTGGTAATAAATGAGCCTTGGCCAAAGCCACACAAGTTCATCTGAGTATTTAGTATAAGGTATTTCAGTTCCTGTGAGGGATTATATGGCCAAAGTGGGCCGATGGGGAAGTTTGAGGTTGATGCTTTCAACTCTTTCCAGAATAAACACTTCCAGGAAGCTGGGAAGCCTGTGCCTCTAGGTGGGGAGTGAGAGACAGGTAGCTCTCTCACTCTGGGCTCACCGCAGGAGGTGTGGAGCAGATCAATACGTGGGGAAGTGTTTTCCTTGCACGTTTATTATGTTTGACAGCGATGACAGCGTCCTATTCACGGAACGAGATGACTAATGCGCACGCTCTCCCACTCCAACACACGGCTGCGATTTCGCGAACCTCCTGAGTGAGAGGTAGTCATGCGGAAAGCATGCCACTGGGGGTTCTGAGTGGCCAGAGCCCAACTGCCCACGGATTTCAGCTTGTCAGAGCCGCAGAGGAGATGCTAGCTACACTTAGTGGAAAGAACAATACCAGCTGAGGTTTCGTGTTCAGGAGTCTGTGCTCGAATGAGCTGAGAAAGACCAACCTGGCTACGTACATAAGCTGTATTTCTTCATCCTCCGTTTGCGGCCAAACGTTTTATAGATTTAAAAAAACATACCTTTTTATCCGAGCAACTTTTCACAATCATATTTAGATGCCACCCAGTTCTGGCTGCTCAGAGAGGCACAGATGTTTCCACTCGGATCTGAGGCCCCGGCAGGCAGATTCCAGATGTTTTGAGGGGGCAGAGGAAGTTCTTTCATTTGTGGCGGGGTTGAGATGTGAAGATCCGCGGACTCATGCGATAATCATCTTCCCACACAGGGAAGCTGGAGGCAAGCCAGTTGTCCACCCTCAGTGACGAGAGAGGTCATCTATCTGGGCTGAGGCAGTGGGGCCCTTTGGGCTGGAGATTTATGAACATGGTGCAGAGTTCCAAAGTTTCTGGTGAGCGCTTTGTATCCCTTTCTGGTCTAGCTCTTGAAGGGCATTTTATGGAAAAGGAGAAAGCTCCAGGCAAGGTCCAAGTTGCCATGACCAAGCATCATACCCATTTCACTCTTGGACGCCTGCATACTTTTCTGTTAGCATTGGAGTCTTATCTCTCGAGTGCTAAAGAGTGCAATGGTTTTACATGCAGGTTAGAGAAAGGAGTTTTTACAGGACTTTTCATTTGCTTTATGTTTTTTTTTCCTTTCACCTTCGTGAGCCCACCTTGCTTGCCCTGCCCAGGTCCACACTGTCCAATTCTATCTAGTATGCTTATACTTCCTGGATTGGGCATAGGCAGTCATGTAGTTAAAGGGTGAGGTCTTTGCATCTACTTTTGTTTTTTTCTTACCCTAGACCTTGGCATGGACACGACACATTTTGGCAAAACCTTCCTCTTCTCCACTCTGGGTGAAATTACCAATACTCTAAAGAGTATCTGAGCTATTTTCCATCACATACCCTTTTGTATCACCATCTGACCTACCAAATGATATTTATTTCTTCTTGTCTGTCTCTCCCCAGTAGACTGTAAACTCCAGAGAGGTGCCAGTTTCCTGTTTCTGTCTATCTGTGGCCTAGAACCAGAGGAAGCATGAGCTGCACACCGGCATCACGGACGTAAAGGTGAACAAATACAATGATATTATTGCTTGCTTATGTTTTCCTACCATTTATAAAAGATGCACTTGCACTTCAAGACACTGAGCCATATACATTTCCCGCCACTGTACCTATCCTCCCAAAGGGTTGTATGAGAAGTGGACCAAGCAAGTTGCTTCTCAAGTCTTTACAGCAAACACTTTCCTTGGCAGAATAGGCTGCTTTCTTGCTATTTCTCTGTAGAAATAAGGTAAACTAGCTAGCTCACTTTCTAAAAAGTGATTAAAGTAGTTAACTTTACAAGGAAGCAAAAGACCACCCCAACTCCAATTGGCCTTTGCCTTTCTGAGCCCCGGTGCTGGTCAACGCACAGGCTTCATGCTGCAAATTTCCCATGAAGTTGTTATTTTATAAATTGTTATGCTGTACAATTGGATTGTTTAGGGAATATAGAACTTAAAATTAGGTGAAAATTTAATTAATTTTCATTTTTTTAAATTGTAACCTCCTGCCCTTTGTTCTTTATATTTCCTTCTAGGCTGATTTGTCAATGCTCTGCTTGCCTGCGAGGCCACAAAGGCCACAGGAAGTTCGCAGTGAATGGGTGTGAACCAAACGAGTGGTTATGTGGGTTTCACTGTAACAGCATGATAGTCCAACCTTGCCCAGTGAAACCTGTTGAGTGCCCAAAGTGGCTACTGTTCCCTGGAGTCCACTGTGCAGGCTGCTAGGGTGGACTGTGGAAGAGAGGTTGTTTTGTAAGCTTTGAGATGATAAAGACGATTGAGATGAACAATTTCCTATAGCCAACCAATTCTCTATGTCAAAATAGTTTCCCTTTCCCCAGGATACATTTTACTGTGTGCAAAAAGTAACACTCTGTTAAAAATGGGGGAAAAAATTCCAAGTAACAAAAACCTACCCATAGTACTCTGAAGGAACTCAGGAGCACCAAGTGTTATTGTGGGTGAACTTTCTTATAATAACACAGGAGTTGACTCCCACATTTTATTTAATTGAGGAGAAAGGAGGGATTATTTTCAAAAGGGTATTTGTATGTTTGTATCTGTGGTATGTGTGTCTGCCCATGTGTATGGTTGTGTGTGACCTTGTGTGTATGTGTGTGTTTGTGTGTGCCTATTAAGTCAGAGGTCAACATAGAATAAACTTCTATCTCTCTCCATATTCTTTTCTGAGTTGAGGTTTCTCACTGAACGTGGTGCTCATCAGTTCAGCCAGACTAGCTAAGCAATGAGCGCCCGATATCCTTGTGTTTCTGAGTCCCCAGCACTGAGATTACAGAGTTGAACCTTCATGATTTGGGGGATCTCAGTTCAAGTCTTCCTGTCTGCGTGGCTAATGCTTTGTTGGTCAAGACCTCTCTCTGCAAAGCTTGGGGGCATTTTTCAACAGTAATTAGCTCTGCAGTTTTTGACACAGAAACTCATCGACTCATCTCCCTATGCTGGAGGCTCATATTTGACAGCTGTCTGTTAAGGGTGGAAGAAATCCCATGTCATTGTGGTTTGAATGATACCCACAGAGAAGTGAAGTAAAACAAAACAAAAAGAAAGAAAAACCTGATTTCCACGGAGGCAGTTTTAATATTTCAAGTTAAATAGAAAATAGAGATGCAGTACCAGGAGTGGAGGGCAGCCATGACTTTCCACTGAACACAGTCTTTATGTGTTTGTGGATGGAGTTATGGAGTCCAGGCATTTCAGTGACAATGTACACATTTTATATTTTTCAATATATGTTATATTGAGACATAATATTACATAATCTATTGGAGGACAGGTAATTCATGGTCTCTGTTACTTTTTTAAAAACCCTTCCTTAGCTGTTGTGCCATTAAGATTTTAATATGCTGACTGTTTCACATTGCCTTGAACGTCCTCCCATTTTCTTGACCATGATTTTTGTAAATCGCTCACATAAACTCTTTTGATATGGATTCACAGAGCCCTTTTGCCGATGCGTGGAGGTCTTATAATTAGTTGAGTAAAACTAGCCAGTGAGAGAATGACCTTTCCCCTTGTACGTCAAAGAATCCTTGGTCAGGAGAGAGAGGTGTCTAAAGCTGGATTTAACATATGGGTAGCGTTTTTTCTGCCCCGTGCACAAGGAACACACGCTTCAGCATAACGCTAGCCTGGCCCAGCCTGAAAAAATACATTTCTCAAGGAGGAAGAATGAGCCCACCCCTTCAGGTCCTCCACCACTGGGTTAAAGTACTAGGCAGGCCTTCACCAGCAATTCCAGGCAACTGTTCCAAGGGTGAAGGTGAAGTGTGACTGAGACTAAAAGGCGACAAAAGGTTAAAATCTGTGGCTAGACTTTTAGCACGGACACCCGATCTGTTTGTAAGGCTAGGCAAGATATCAGCTTCTAGAGGGATCCACCTGGGGTACGGAGCTCAATAACCAGATAGGCAGGGAGATGCCAGAAAGGCTGTGGAAGTGATAGAGGAGGCTCTCCTTGAAGAGCTAGGTTCTGGCTGGGAAACATGTCCATCTCCATTGTCCCCAAAGGGAAGCCATCCCCATGACGAACTGACTGCCCTTCTCTTCTCCTCCAGTCCTTGACTGTGTACCATCACAATGTTGCCCACATGGATTTTTGTATGTTATCTAATGACATTTACATGTGAATCAGCATTCTGTGTTTTTTTCCCACTTATAATAACGTTTCTAATGGAAGTTTATGCATATAGCTGTATTTATCAGAACTCCACCCCTTTAAATGAGTGAGTAATATTCCATTGTATGGATGTGTCATGAGTAAAAAGTTCTTTCATTAGCTGGTAGACATTCTTGATGTTTGTACGCAAGTTTTTAGTTTGAATGCTTTTCTTTCTTTCTTTTTCTTAGGAGCACAATTGAAGTGGAGAGGAGATTCTGAGTCATATGGTAATCCTCCATGAACTCATTTAAGCATCACAAAACCACACTGTTTTATAACCCTGCCAGCAATGCGCTGAGGCTCGAGTTTCCGCATCCTTGTCAATGATCATTGCCCATTTCTCTTGCTAGTCATCTTTGTGTGTGAAGTAACTTTTCATAATGGCCATGATTTGCATTTCTCTAATAGTTAATGAGGGTGACCATCCTTTTAGAGGCTTGTTGGCTGTTTGTATTATCTGTTTAAGGATATTTTCCTTAAATATCCTTAAATGTGTGTGTGTGTTTCCACATGGCATGTTACATATAAAGTGTGAAATTCTTTCTAGCCCTGTCTGGTCATTTGAGAGGCTACACTTAGCACTGAAACAAACAGCACAAACTGCCAGAGGCCAGTGTCTACGGAGCTACCTCTCAAGGTTGGGAGGTAACTTTGGGTTCTATCTAGGTCCCCTCTGTGTCTCCTGGCTTCTGGTACTAGATGCAAGCACTCTCTCTCTTTTTTTTCCTATGTAGAGTCAGCAAACATGCATCAACAAAGTAAAATATGATTTTTATACTCCCATTCATTTCTAGGAGAGTGTGTGTACATATGAATGAGTGTGTATGTGTTTAAGTATGTATATATATGTGTGTGTGTATCTGTGTATATGTTTTTTAAGTGTGTATTTATGTATATATGTGTGTGTTTATGTATTTATATGTGTATTTGTGTGCATGTCTGTATATGTGAGTAGATATGAGCATATGTGCATGCATGTGTATGTATTTATGTATTTGTGTATATGTATATATATGTATATGTATGTACATGTGCCTGTGTTACTGTTATGTATGTATTGATGTGTATGAGTATGTCTTTCTGGGGTGTGTGTGTATGTTTTCTGAACATAAAATTGAACACTGTCATCTACTTTTTTTAATTATTTATTTTTATTTTATGTGCATTAATGTCTTTCCATGGATGTCAGGTCCCCAGGAACTGAAATTACAGACAGTTGTGAGTTGCCATGTAGGTGCTGGGAATTGAACCCGGGTCCTCTGGAAGGGCAGTCAGTGCTCGCCACCCCTGAACCATCTCTCCAGCCCCCATCATCTATTTTATATTGGGTGGGTGTCACAGGGCAGGAACTTAGCCTGAGGTGCTTACACAGATTATTCTATATATTAATAATGACTCTGTAAATTGATCCTATTATCTTCATTTTACAGCCAAGGCACAAGTGAAGTCCATCCATGGTTGGTAGCTGAGCCACCTTTTACACATAGTCCTATGTAAGATAAACATTAGCACCTCACTTCCTGACCACATCTTTCTGTTCTGCTCCTCCTCCAACTCCACAGTAATATCATAGAGATGCCAGGGCTGCTGTATAGAGAATCTGAGATCAAACCAGGCTTCCTGACCATATCTTTCTGTTCGGCTCCTCCTCCAACTCCACAGTAATATCATAGAGATACCAGGGATGCTGTATAGAGATTCTGAGATCAAACCAGGAAATTCTAGAGGTCCAGACCAGTGAACATTACTGACAGCTCTGTACTATCTAGACTGACTCCATTCCTCTTTCCATGCTCCCTGCTATCTCCGAGGGGAAACTGAGTCTTCTGGAAAAATCTGCAGACAGTTCTCTAAGAATTTAGAAGCTTCTTCCTCCTGAACAAAAACTAGACTAGATAGCAAGAGTATTGAACATTGTCAGTGATGTGAAGAAGATTGGACAGAATGAGAGGTTCACCTTTCTTAGCTGCCTGTAATCACAATGCTGAAGTTAAAATTAATTCAGCCTTAAGTCATTCAGATAATTGGCTAAACATCATTTATATTAATCAGATTTCATTAGTCTGTTTTCATATATCAGTTTCTAAAGAAGGGAAATATACGACGTGCCCATTTGCTTATCATATGGGGCTGGGCTGGAGAAATACAGTTTCCCTTGGGCGGCTTTGTATAACCTCACAAATGGATTATTTATTTATTACGTTTGTTCTCCCCTGGCAAAGCTACTCTCAGATTTCTGTGATTGGGAGGTGGGGGATGCTGTTGTCGTCCCATGAACCTGAAATCCAAGCCCTGTCTGGCTACTTGGCGCAGGAATGGGTTCGACTTGCCTCGGTGTTCTAGCCTATCTTGGCACCAGTTTGTCCTGTTGTTATGTTGGCACTAGGCACTGATGACTCACGCTGATGCCTTTGAGAGTAGAGAAGAATAAAATGAACATGGAAATGCAGTAGATGCCGTGACAGAATTTGTGTTCCCTAGAGTTCTCTTGAGCACGGAAGGTCCCTGGTGTGGCCAGGTTGCCTGTGGTAGCTAATAAGATGTTTGTGCCACCCAGAAGGGATTGTTGGGCTCAGTTACCTCAGGGATTGAATTCTCAGGCATTGGTAGAGTCATATAAATGAGCGGGGCCATGGAGTGTGTGTGCATGTGTGTGTGTGTGTATGTGCGTGTGTGTATATGTGTTGGCGTGTGTCTGTGTCTGCATGTACGCCCGTGTGTGTGTGTGTGTGCATATTTTGTAAATACTCTTATTTAAATTAGTCAGTTGGGAGACAAGGATGTGGCTCAGAGGCAGAGCATATCCCTAGCCCATACAATGTCCTGGGTTTGCTCTCCAGCACCCAACGAAAGGACAATAAGCCAGCCACTTAGAGTTCAGAGAAAGAGTAGAAGCAATTCTGATTGTGTTGCAATGTAAATATATGTAAGTAATCGTAACAGAATTGTGATGTTTTTGGAACTAAGTAAACCTGGACTCCTCAGGCTCTGGGAAGACAAGTCCTGTTTAGCCATCTGGAGGATCCTTGCCATGGCGGAAGGTTAGTTGATAGCAGCTTCATTAGAGCTGTTCGTTCAAAGCACAGTGCGAGTGTGTTTGATGTCGCAGGGACCATCTGGACTTTCACAGAGAAGCCTGTCGGTCTGCAGATGAGCATTCTGGTTTCTGCATGGGCTGCTGCGGGATGGGCCAGCGTGAGCACAGAGTCTGGAAAACTCTGGCTACAGCACACAAGAAGCAGGCGCTGGGGAGAAAAGTGAAGCAGAAGTGGGGAGCGAATGCCAAGAGAGCACTGTCCTTTGCGGATAGCCGCCATAGCAGGCTCTGACTTCTGAGAGGTTGGGCTCTTCTGCCATGGGACCTAGCTGCAGCCAGGACTGAATGTCAGAAACTGCTATTCACACACACTTGTGAAATAAAGTCAAATTACATTCAGGATAGCAGTAACAAGAAGGGGCTCCCAGACTGCAGTGTGTACAGCTAGATATTATTAATTGAAAATAGAACATTCAAGAGAATATGGATAAAACGATTTAAGATATTTCCCTAAAGGTCCTTTTAGCTCTAATATCTGTATGTTGGTCTACTTATAAACCTTGTTATATATTCACTTTGGAAACCAGGGGTGGTATTTTTCAACATAGAACTTGTGAGACATGTCTTTAAGATTCTTTTTTTTTTAATCTTTGATCATTTCTCCTCCCCAGAGTTTAAAATTTTAGTGCCAGCTTCTAAGTTTATGTGTGAAACTTAGCTATGAGACCTAAAAAAGTAGATTTTCCAAAGGTTGAATACTTGCAGGAGAAAAAAAAAATCCAGTTTTCCAGTATTTGTACATCATGTCCAAGAAGAGAGCTTGAATTTAAACTACCAAGTCTGTTTCTGAAAGCACGTGTCACATTAGGGAAACATGCTTGGGGAGAAGCATCTTCCTTCCCTTCCTTCCCTCGCCCTCCCTTCCCTCGTCCTCCCTTCCCCTTTCCTTCTTTTTTTCCTTCTTTCTCTTCTAGTGCTTGAAACTGAATCCAAGAGCCTCATGCACGCTAGGCAGCTGCTCTACCAGGAAATCATAACTTAAGGAGAGCAGTGTGTGTGTGTGTATGTGTGTGTGCGCGCACACACACACACATACACACACACACATGCACATGAGCACATCTTCCACACCCACCACTGAATTTGTGTGTGCTCATGGCTGCGGAGTTTTTGTTCGCATCACTAGAAATCCCTTTAAAATGGGTGCCTTAGTTTGACAATTCCTTCCCGAAGCCTGCCAGTTGACACTGTGGTTTGTGGTGAGTTTGTGGAGGGTTTGTGAGAAAACTACAAGTGCGGAGAGCAAACTTTTCGCAGCCAGTGGTGCCTCAGCGCACTGAGTGTGGTTTCCTTTTGTGGTCTGCCTGGCACGGACTTGGATAGCAAATATCGGAAAGAAGATTTCCTGAGGTGGCCTGGAAGACATTGGTGACACTCTGGAAGGGGCTGTGTTCATGGCCTTTCCTAGCGGAACTGAAACATTTAAGGCATGGTGTGTGTGTGTGTGTGTGTAATGATAGTATCCTATAATTATCTGCTAATAGATAAAGATCATCTAATCCCATTTTAAGCAATACAGGAAGTCCTGCTGAGTATTCGATTCAACAAGAAGGGCAGAGCAACCTGTGTGCAAGCTTTGCCTTCCTTTCTCGACTTTTAAATGCTCTTGTGTGTTCCCAACCTTGGGACAAGGAAATCCTACCTTATGACTCCCCAGATAGTGCCAAAGGCGCTATTAGGAGTTCAAGAAAGGAGCACACACATCCAAAATGCACCCCTATACAGAAACCCACACAGCATGCTCGCATTAACTGTGGAAACTGTTTTCCATTAATGTGTAATCAAGAAGCAGGCAGCCTGTTGACTTTGAAAAATAAAATAAGAAACCAGTTGCTCTCCCCTGTAGCCTTTCCCAATTAGCACACCCTCCCCCTCACCCTGGCCAACCTGTTTGTCAAACTTAGCCTCTCAAGGAGTCGCAGAAGCAGCGACAGATCAGGAGGGGTGGACTTGGGGTAACGAGTTAAAATATTCTGAAAGCTTAAGGCTGCCATGGCAAGCGACCTCTAAGGCATGTTGTAGCAGAAAACGTTAATTCACTTCGCACATGTTGCCGAGCAACAGGTGGTAGGCAACCACAGGGCCTGCACGCATTCCTGTGTTCAAACTCCTGGCCCCTGGTATTCTGGGATTTACACTGCCTCCCCCAGGCCCTGACTAACAAGCTAATCGGTGTGCTAGGAAGTGCAGGGCTATTGAAGCCGCTGTAACAGAACACGGCCCTGTCGTGGAGATGGCCACAAGATGCCTCAGCAGTGAAGAGAGGGAGGCGGTGGGCTGTTGAGCAACTGGAAGAAATTTGCTTGTAGGTAGTGTGGCCAAATGAAAAGGCTCTCAGGAGCAGAGCCTCAAAAAGCCAGTTCTTCAAAAGAAAAAAGAAAAAAAAGAAAAAAACCGCCTCCAAGCTGGACTCTGACTGAGTGGAGAAAAATAGTTATAGCGTAGTTAGACGTATCTAAAAGGCCAAGGCAGGAGGAGGGGTGTAGTTTTCAATACTGTGTCAATTCCTTTTTACAGGTCTTGTACTTTAGCAACAAGTGCTCAAGAAGTTAATAATTTCAAACACTTTAGCTTATCTCAGGCAATGTTTTTTCGCCTTAATTAAACTTTTATTTTAGTAGAAAAAAGTATTAGAATGACATTTAGATCAGTCCATTATGATGCTTGTGATAATCTGAACATCTTATTGTATGATTTTTATGAAGAAGAAGCTGCTGTTGTATTCTCCTCAGAGCTTCCTTCTGCAGGGTTTGAGAGTACATCACTCCAGAGACAAAGAGGCCGAATGAGCCTGGTCTCCACAGTGGCATATCCTTACCAAGGTTAGCCTTCAGACAGAAGCAGAACCCCTGTAACAGAAACAGAACCTAGCACTCAGTCCTAGCTGCCCCAAATTCCGTCTTAGTTATTCCCATCAAAGTGCTTAACCCTGAAAATCTAAAACAGCCAACCACTGTGCCCTGCAAGTTCATCAAAACCGGGATAGAAATGCAGAAGGTAGGGCCATTTGCTATTTTTATAACCCTTCATCTGTGCTCCAGGGATGTGGCATGTGTGTGTGTGTGTGCATGTGTGTGTGTGTGTGCACGTGCATCTACATATGTATCGTTTTCTCAGGAAATGTTTAAAGAGTTAAGCAGTTGGTCTTATCAGTATGTGGAATTTTAATGATCAAGCACATCTTCAAAAATGAGCTTCATCATAAAACTAGATAGAAAATAACCATCAATTTTCATCTTTTTCCCCCACCTTTTATTTCTGCATCTATTACAGATCACTCCGGCATTGAAGTGTTCCTCCAGACTAATTAGATTAATTTCAATTTCCATTGTGTGTTACAAGGATACACTTAGCATCTCTCCTTCCTCCTGTAGCCAGTAATTGATTGGACGGAGACCCCCTCTCCCTGCTAAGATGAGCAAAGGCCTTCACCAAGAGACTTACTGAAGATTCATTTCCGAAGATAGAGATGTTCATTGCTCATGTGACTTTGAGAATAGAGTCTGTCACTTTGTGCCACATTTGCTGTGGAAAGTGTTGTCTGAATTCTGCTTTCTAAATGTATCAAGGGCATGCGTTTCAGTGGGTGGATGGGCACTGGAGGATTATCACGATGCCAGAGAGGGTGTTTGGTGGCCAGAGGGGGTGAGGTATCAAGGGGGAAGAAACAATTCTGGGATAAGAGTTATGGGTTTAGAATGACAATTCTGCTACAAACCAATGGGTGACTTGGGAATTTTACTTGTCCTCAAAGGACTCTAATTTCTTATCTATAAGACAGAGATGGAGGATTTATTCAGTAGATATTTCCTGGACAATAGCTGTTATACAGCATCAATCGTGAAAGCTCCCGAGTATTCATTTGTGAGTGTGAAGAGGTAGCCTCTGCCTTCCTCTGAAACATGATCAATGTATGTACTGAAGAACATGGGATAGGCAGGGGAGGCAACAGAGTTGGGCACAGGGTAAGAGGTCCATGAGGCTGCGAAGGGCAAGGTTGATGTGAGAGAAGATGGCCTGGGGGCTGTAGGGTTGGGAATAGGGCCAAACAAGATCTGAGTTGGCAATACTTTGGTAGGGAATCTGGTAGAAGATAGCAGGCTTGGAAACTCATCAATCTGAGAGCATCTTTTGTAGTAGACCATTCACCGAGTCATCCATATTCCCAGCCACGTGGGCAGAGTTGATGATGAGGATTGGGCAGAATGAACATCTGGCTTAGAGTCACCACTGGTAACCCTTGGTGATGAGTAGATTTTTAGTTATGGAAATAGATGCTCTTGTTTTCTGGCTGAAGAGACCTGGTAAATGGTGGCATGGTGATATTACACATAGGCTAGGGACAGGGAAAAGGACCAGAGTTGGAAGAGATCATCCATCCATTTGGTTCAGGATTTAAGAGTTGGAAGATAATCTGTTTAATTGAGGATATGTGACAAAGGTCTTGACTGTCCCCTCTGACAACCCAATTCTCTGAGCCTTATTGCTGGGGAGCGTATCTCAGTGATGTTCGTGAGGGACATCTGGTGGAACAAATGCCATCAGAGTCCTCACAGATGAAGACTGTTCTCACCGTGGCTGTTTTTACTAGCAGAGTAATAGGAGTCTAGTTAATTTAGCCCAGCCCCAATTTCTGGCTATAAACTCAAGCAATGTTGTTCCTTTCATGGTTGAAATGAGCAGTACACAAGAGCTATGTGTTCTAGCCCGGTCCCAGAGTTAATGAAGACCTCAATTCCTTTTTTTAAAAAAGCTCTACCCAAGGTTGATCATGATGAGGTAGCTATACATGTTGTCTAGGGTCAGGGTAAACTACATATTATGTTAGACGGCAGGATCTGTTATAAAATCTAGTTTATCTATGCTCCTGGGAGACACTGAGTATGGTTTAAGGCTCAGCTTTCTGTTCATCAGTCAACTTTCATTCATCTGAGACACATTATAGGCAGAGTTCTCTAGAGAAAATTGGCAGGCACCCTGCTGAGCCTACAATGGGCAAATGTCTTCTCATCAGGTCTTAGGAAAGGTACCACACATCGACCCTCCTATATGAGAACAAATGATTCCATGAGATCAGAACAGAAGGGTGGTAATACAGATGGAAGCCTTTAAATGGAGTGTGGTTTGGGGTGTCTATGCACATGTGACACATATGTATATGTATATATGCATGCATGTGTATACATGACTGTGTATGGAACAACTGGAAGCCTTGTCATCTTAATTACATGTGTGTAATTACATGTGTGTAATATATGTGTGTGTGTGTGTATGGGACAACTAGAAGTCTTGCCATCTTAATTATGGTCTCTCAAGAATTAGCCAATACATTTTACAGCAGATTGGGAGTCATTTTGTCTTCTAGTTAGACGTCTTATGGCTCATTTTGCCATAAGACATGAATCTGAGAAGTGACGGAGTACGGGGGGGAATGATAAGCCGAGATCAGGATCTCCCTTTGAACTTTCCTTTGAAAACAACACATGGGGATTTTGAAGGGTTTCAAGATTCTGAGAAGCTTCCTTCTCCGCTACTGCATGAAGCTGGGGGTGATTACTTCAGCACTTTTAAAGGCTTTTCAACTCAATAGTTTCTAATATATAAATAGGTTATGTGTTTTGTAAACTCCCTTGCTCTTTCAAACTTTTGAAATTACCTGTATTTCAATTCTAATTGTTATTACAGCCAAAAGCTGCATGCACTCGGCTCACTTAAAAAGACGCTCTATTTAAAAAGTAACTGTCTTCCCTGGCACTTCAAAACTTATTACCTACCTTCTACCCTGCCCCAGAAGTTGGCTTATTTGTTAGTTAATTGGATTAGTTTCATCAGTTAAAAGAGCTGTCGTCATGCCACAAAGGTAACTTGTCTAAGTACTTACTTCAAATCAAAAGGTTTTCAGCAAAACGTTACTGAAAACGAGGAGGAATTGATTCAGATCATATTATTTTCGATGTGCTCACAGGGTTCAAAAATCTATTTTGAGTCATCCTTCCTCTGGCGATTTTCATGTTGAAAAGGTATTTTAGAAAGATTCTCATGTTATACTGTGGTAGCGATTTGGTGAAGTGATGAGACCATCTCTTTTGATCTAATAACTGCTTATTAAGCACTTAAATAATCAATACAGTGGTTTTGCTAAAGTGACCCAATCCCGTTGCAGAGAATTTGGCACTTTCTGTTTCGAAATGAGGCAAGAATGTGTATTCACGAATAATTGGCCGTTGAAGATATGCCAGCTTCATTCCGGGTGGAAAAATTCAATTTGGCACTAAAATCCCAGTTATTGAGTGCATTCAAATATGGTTTTCTATACATTAAAAATGATGTTGTCAAGCACATTATGCCCAACTCATGCTTTTCTCTATGGCCGGAAAACAAGCAAAGAGGGATTAAGCAACTTGGTTACGCAATCAGTTCAACATTCTTCCTGCCAAAGCTTTGGAGGTTCTGATGGATTTCTGATTTCTACGTTGCTAATACATCTGGGATCATGGCCAGCAACTGGATGGCCAAATGGGGGATGGAAGGAAATAAGGACCTATTCGACAACTACTTGCTGAGTAATGATGACGTCACTGATGGTGGTTGAGAGAAAGGACTCTGACTGGTAAGGCTATGTTGGGCTGAGGAGTCTATTGTGTTTGAGAAGGAGGGCCTCTGCCAGGAAGGATCTGCAGTTCCGTACTACCCAAGGAATATTTCCACTCTGCAGGCACTCTGCATGTCCTTCATCAGCATCAAAACAGAAGGAAAAGGTCTGTGTTCCCATCCTTCCACACTCTCCCCTTATGGGTCTTATTTATCTTCTGCTGTCACCAACACAATTTGTACGTCATTCTCTCTGGCTTGCTTTCTTGAGGCTCTTGGCTGACTTTGGACACTTAGCTGTTCTTGCGTGTACTGCTCCCTGTTCCCTGATCCTAAGTGGGGACTTCCCAGGCTCTGGTAAATTGACAGCTGGTCACTCTCAAGACTTTCTTCTCACCAGAAACAGAACCCAGCGGAAACAGAAAGGGAGAGGGAAAGGGAGAAAGGAGAAAATGGTGGAGATGGAGAGTGTTGCTCATTGCAGAGTAGGAAAGAGGCCAAGAGCTAAGGGGTCTCTTTGTGAGTTTCTCTTGCTCCCTAGCTCAGGCTATCGCTCCCTCCAGGGCTGTCTCTTTCAGGATCTACTGCATTTCTCCATCTCTGGATATTCATGACTTTGATAATGACCTTTCTGTTTCTAATGAGCTCTTAGTTACCCCAACGTCGGGCTAGACACAGATTAACTTGCATTGCTGGATGATAAATCTGGGCCGTTAGATGACCCAATCCACTATGGCTTATATAATGGGAATACTACTACAGGTTCAACTGGGGTCTTTCCATAAGGCCTGAGAACTCATCCCAATGAACTTTTCAGATATCTCTTAGGTCTACAGCCCAGGTTATTTTTGCCTACTTGTTCTGTACCCCTGTATTTAACCAACTACCAATAGAAATAATCAAAGGCAACAGTGATTGTACTGAGTGGAAACACAGTTTGGGGTAATTTCTCTTAACAGTACAGTATAATTATTTGCATACTATTTCTGTTTTACTAATTAGCATGACTAATATGTGAATGATTTCAAGTATCCTAGCAGATGCACATAAATTACACCTAAAAGAGATGCTCTTTCATAAAGGACTTGAGCATCTATAGAGTTTGGTAACCAAGGTGGATACGTAGGACATTTTGTTTGTTTTTGTTTTTTGAGACAGTTTTATTTTTTTATCTTTGTTGTCTATGTAGCTCTGGTTGTCTTGCAACTTGGCAAGTAGACCAAACTGGCCTCAAACTCACAGAGCTCTGCCTGGTTTTATCTCCTGCATGCTGGGATTAAAGGCATGAACCACCATGCCAAGCATAGGGAGAGGAGTCTTTTGTAAATTCCAGAGATGATATGACCAGCAAGAGCAGAACACACTGCCTTGGTACCTTCAGTCTCCTATTTATGTAAAAACCAAAACCAAAAGAGCCCTTTCCTCTATCAGCAAAAAGACAACAGAATTCCCTTTATTTATAGGTTCTGAATCATAGTGTATTTCTCATTTTGGTCTATAATTCTAGCCATTACTCACTGTGTCAAGAAATCCCTTTAAACATAGGTTCATCTCTCCCTCCCTCCCTTCCTTCCTTCCTTCCTTCCTTCCTTCCTTCCTTCCTTCCTTCCTTCCTTCTTTTCTTCCTTCCTCCCTTCCTCCCTCCCTTCCTTCCTTCCTTCCTTCCTTCCTTTTTTCCTTCCTTTCTTTCTTTCTTTCTTTCTTTCTTTCTTTCTTTCTTTCTTCATCCCTTTCTTCCTCCCTCCCTTTCCCCTCTCTCTCCTTCTCTCTCTCCCTTCCTTTCTAGTCATTATCCTAACCCATGTGATTTACTCACTACTCTATATTATTAGATTTATTTCCAGCTCCCTTGACTTTCATGCTTCTACTATCTCTATTTAAGTCAGTATTTCAAATTACCCGCTAAAATTCTTTTCCCAAGACATGGGTCACTTAGGAATTTACCCTTGAGCTTCATTGCCTTCACCCTCCAACTCCACCATATACATTCTCTCTATCTTTTTTTTTTTTGGCTCAGAGCCCCCCTGACATTCCTCAGTGC
Source organism: Neodon shergylaensis (assembly GCA_025134845.1). Classification (NCBI taxonomy): domain Eukaryota; kingdom Metazoa; phylum Chordata; class Mammalia; order Rodentia; family Cricetidae; genus Neodon; species Neodon shergylaensis. The sequence goes on along the minus strand of JABTXL010000003.1, from coordinate 8,788,940 downwards.
CTAGATATGTTTAGATTTTACAGAATTAAATCCCTTGAATGAAAGGTTTTTCCTAAGAAAATGTTCCCTATTAAAGAAAAATCTTCCATTTACGGTATTCAATTTTTTGTGTTTTTTATTTGTTTTCAGTAACATGGCATGTTTTCATCCTCTCTATTTTTCACTAAATGAAGGACATTAGCAGCCCAGATTGATTATCTAACTCATATTTTATTGTTTTAAAAGGTCGACTGCCTTCTGACTCTTCTCTATGCAAGCCTGCCGTGATATTGTACCTTTGAAGTTGACCACAACATCACACACACCCCTTTTGGGGAAGTCATTCATGATTATGTGTGAGAAGCGAGAGGAAGGTAGACCATAAATAGACCAGAACCCCTGAAATATCCCAAGATCCCCTGCACTAAATCAAGCTGTCTGCAACAAGAGAAAACACATCCACTTAGGGCGCGAAAATCCGTTTCTGTGAACAACCACGTTCAAAACAAGTATTTGCGGGTACTGGTCATATTCTAACTAGACTGCTTCTTCCTTTATTTCGAAGTGTCCGAACTTTCATTCCAGTGGGACGGGGCCTACCTCAGCTCTCCGCAAGCTTTCGATTTAGCCGTGATATCAGAGCTGGCATGACCGACGGCAGCTGTTAGTGCTGCGCAGGCCTATCATTTGCTGTTGACAGGCATTAATAAAAGCCTAATTTGAGGAAATTATGAAAACCCAACTCATTATGCAATCTGGTTTATGTTTTGGCATGTGGCAATCATTGTCTTGATAGCCGAGAAACCTTCATTTCCAGAACTTTATGGCCTATTCTGCCTTTGCAGCCCCCAGCCAGAGCCCCTCACCTCGCCCACGTGTTTGATCTTCTAATTGCCTCAAGACATCCACAGGCTTGCTTTACGACGCAGCAGGCCTTGCCTGGGCTGTGGTGTGATGTACACCGGAAGCCAGCCTTGCCATCAGAAATAGGTATTTGGCTATTACAAGAAACTTAATTCTGACCTGTCTATCAAGAGCGCACACCTGAAATCCTCCCCGCTCCCACCCTTAACTCATTCCTTATGGCCTCCTTAGACTCTGTAGTGTTCCTACTGTCTTTGTGATTTTCTCCAAGTGCAAGGGGAGAATCTTCATCAGTCTCCAATTCACACAGGAGCTAGTGTGGAGTGATTAGCAGGAAATTCAGCCTGATGATAGCTGAGCAATAGCACTTGAAACACCGGATTATTTTAATGAAAAGAGACTTTTCTATAGATGGTATGCTAAGAAAACTTGTCAAGGTATATGAGTATGAATGGCGGCATTGAATGTATCTCACTGGTCCAGCGTGCCACATGAACTCTGTGTGATGGTGCACACTTGTAACCTCTGCACTGGGAAAGGGGAAGCAGGAAGGTCAGAAGTTTGGGGTCAGGTATGGAGAGATGGCTCAGCAGTTAAGAGCATGGGCTGTGCTTCCATGGAACCCAGATTTGATTCCCAGCATCCACATGGTGGCTTCCAAAGATCTCTAATTTCAGTTCTAAGGGATTCAGCATTCTGTTCTGGCTGCTGTGGGTACCAAGCACGCACATGCTGCACACACATACATGCAGGCAAAGCACCTATACACATGAAGTAAAAATAAAGATTCAAGAAAAAGACACTCATCCTTGGCTGTGTAGTTAGTTCAAGGCCAACATACAATCATGAAACCCTGTTTCAAAAAATGTACAGGTAGGGGAAAAAAGAAAACCCACACTTCTGTTTTGCTAACTGTCCCTTGAAATATTAAACTTTGAAGAACATATTTGGCAGTTCTGCATCTGTGAAGAATTGGCCTCATCCACCGGCCTTTGACTGATGTCATAAGAATTTCTAGATACATAGTGATGGGAAAGGATGACTTCAAGAAATCTGTAAGTCTGTGTATCATTCATCTCTCAATATCTATCTATCTATCTATCTATCTATCTATCTATCTATCTATCTATCATCTATCTATCTATCTATCTATCTATCTATCATCTATCTATCTATCATCTATCATCTATCTATCTATATCTAAATCTATCAGCTCTTAATACTATCTATTATCTATCATCAATATATATCAATATATATCTACCTATCTATCAATCGTCTATCTATCTATCTATCTATCTATCTATCTATCTATCTATCTATCTATCATCTATTTATCATCTATTATTTGTGTGGGTCTTATCTTTTTCTTACTTGTCACATGATATTAGTAAACTGCCCCACCACTCTCTTTCTTTACCCTTCCTTGCCTTCCCCGCTCATCCTCTTTGGTGTCTTTCTCTTCTGGTCTCAGTTGGTCCTTCTCTGTCACATTCACTTGTCTTTCTATTTTCCTTTGAGGCATGCACTTGCTCCGTACCCAAGGCTGACCTTGAACCTTAGCTCTATTGCTTGGCTTAAAGATAAGGTCCACAATGTTATTTTAAAAATATAGATATTTTAAATCTCCAAGCAGCAAAGATGGACACAATGTTACATCTCTATGAAGTCAGTTGGATCAAGAGTCACACTGGAAAGTGAGGAGCCAAACTGGTCTCTCCTGCCCAGCGACAGTGAATTCATCTCTTCCGGGTGAATTGCCTGCAAATCAAGAGAGAAAGCCGTTCTGTTCTTCCAATCTCCATGTTCCACCTTGGGATATTTATTCCTGTGATGTGAGTCAGGTCCTACCAGTACTGAGGACTGGGGAGGCTGGGAAGAATCTTGGAAAAGAAAAACATTTTAAGCTTCATTTATTTACCATGATTTGGTGGCCATATTTCACAACACGTTAAGGCATCAAGGTGGGAATCACATTTAAAATTCAGCTTTGTAAGTGTATAGATTACACGTAAAATGTGTGCACTGAAGTGTGTGCTTTGGTGCACCGTGAGTCATTCACATCATCAAAAGCTGGAACATTTCAGTTATGTCCCCGGTTAATTTCTTTTACATCTTCATAGGATAGGTAGGAGTGGCTCAAGATTAGTAGTGTCTGCCTCCTTATGTCTGCTGCCTTTGCCTCAGCATCTGGTCTTGAGATGCAGCCGTTTATCGGTCCTTTATCCCTTTCTCTTGTTGAGTGCTATTTCATTGAATGATAGCTGTGCATCTGTATCCTGTAGCCTGTTGATGAGCATTTGGGCTGTTCCTTGCTATGATTGTACGTAGTCACCAGGAACATTCCATAAAGACTGGATGGGCACATGTTTCCTTTCCTCTTCCCTAAATACCTAAGAGTGAATTGCAGAGTTACTCGGTAAGTGTGCACTTAACTTCCAAAGGTACTGCCGTCTCCTTCCCAAGTGCTTTTTCTATAGCTGCTCAGTTCTATGAGAGCACTTGCTATCATCAGTCTTAAAAACAGACTTTTCTAGTGTGCGAATAAAGGAGCCCCTGATTATGGTTTTAATTTGTGTTTTCTGAATGCAAGCTTTTTGACATGAGTTCTGATATTGAATATTTCATTTATTTTTATGATGTATCTTTTTCTCACCATTTGGCTTTTTTTATGTTGCTGTTTCTGTTGTTTCCTTCCTTCCTTCCTTCCTTCCTTCCTTCCTTCCTTCCTTCCTTCCTTCCTTCCTTCCTTCCTTCCTTCCTTCCTTACAATGAATTGGCCTTTTCATTATTCAATACATATAAGTTTTTGATATATGTTCTTTGTTATCTATATGTATTTGAAATATTTTCACCAAGTATCCAATGTCACTCATCACTTAAAAATACTTACAATTTCTGTTCAACTACCTCATTCTTTGAGTATGTTCTGAACTTAAGGTTAGAGAAAAGTTACATTTGAGCTTTGACAAGAAATGATGGAATTTGTTATTGGTCTTAAAAGAAGTTGTAGCATGGTTAATAAAAACCCAGAGACAGATACTGGGGTTCTACCTGAAGGTCAGAAAAGCAAAACAGCCGGCACTGGGTCTTACCTCTACCTCAGTCCAAATGGTGGTACTGCCTCCAGGAATTCTCACAATGAGACGGTGTCTGAGAACTGTCTCGTCCCGATTTATATTCCTCTCTAGTGCTGGGATTAAAGGCGTGCACCACTACTGCCTGATTTCTATGGCAAACTAGTGTGGTTACTGGGATTAAGGGTATGTGTCACTACTGCCTGGTCTACAAGGCTAACCAGGGTGGCTATTTTACTCTCTGATCTTTAGGTAATCTTTATTTATTAAAATACAAATGATATATCACTACAGAAGTCACCCAGATTTATAGATTTATCTCTCCTTCTGCTTACACGGTAGGTTTCCAGCCATTAAATTCTTCGATTTGAACTAAAGTTTTCATGTTTTTTTATGCAGGCCCGCATATTTTTGTTAATATGTAACTGATTTTCTTCTGTATTCTAATTGCTATGTTGGAATGTTGGTTATTCTTGAACAGTCCTTGCATCATTTTGGACAAATCAAGTCATTTTTGAGCAATAACCCCCAAATAGGAAGAGTTGAAGAAAATAAACATCTATGGTTTTTTGTTGTTGTTGTTTTTTTTTTTTTAATCACAGTAGAGAAGTGCTCAGCAGGTGGGGGCCACCCACTGGGGAAGTTGCCCACCATGTATCTGCTCTGGGAGCTAGTTGAAACCACCACAAACGGTTTTTGCTTCCCCATTAGCCAGGTAAAGCTCAATTGGAGAATCAATTGTTGTTAAGTAGAATGCTTGGTCCTGAAAGCGGACTTCTGCCAATCCCCTTTCACATTGCATGGCCAGAGCTAGCCACACACCCACAATAGACATCAAAGGAGACAGCAGTGTGCTTTATCACGCAGCAGTGGAGAGAATGGTGTAAAGATGCCATGTCTGCCATCTTTATTTCAATATATTGATAATTCTCTCGGAGGTATAACATGCTTTATTTGAGTTTTGGAGCATAGTGCTAGGGAGTTGTTCACATTATTTCAACTAATGTTCTGGCCGATTTAAAGACAAAATTATTTTGATTACTTGTGACAATCATGGACACTCTGATTTTAGCTTAAACTTTTATTTCAAACAAGTATGTGTCCTCTTCACTATGATGTGATATAGGAAGTAAAAATTGAAAGGAAGCTTCAAAACAAATATAAACAGACAGCTTTGAAATTACCAAATTTTCCAAATAAGTAGTCAAAATCAATTACCATCCTCACCTGGTCTTGCTTCTACTGGTGATGATTCTGGTAGGTATTTTATATTTAATAGTCTTTATGTTCAGAGACTTATATTGAGTTATTTTGTATTTAATTGGATTATATGATTAATTTAATGGGTTTACATAATAATGTTTCTATTACTACTAGTAATCTAGATGCATCTGGAATTTTCTCTTGCTATTGCCAGCCTTGTTAGGTTACAAGTTATTGTGTTTATCTTTCAAAAAAGTGAATTGAGACACTTCCTGTTATTCTCAGATTCTGAAATAGCAAATAACATCTGGGAGAAATTTAAAACAAATTCAACTGCAAGGTCATCCATGCATTCTACTGGGACTCCAGTCACTATCATTTGGTCATTTCTTCCTTTATTATTTGATGCTCACATATGTATAGAAAAACTGGCAGGAACTGGTTTTGCTGATGTAAAAATACTCAGAAAACTTTCTAATCAAAAATTTTATTATATAAATTTTATAATAAAAAGAAAAGTTTGGATGAGATCTGAGTGTATATTTCTGTGGTAGACTGCTTTCCTAGAATACTAGAATACACTGAGCCCCTCTCTAATTAAACTACAGCACTATAAGACAAAAAGAAACAGAAAAAGATACCCTCTTTTTACATTGATTTGGCATTTGTCAGTATATTTTTTCCCCAAATAAATTCTGTGTGTGTGCACATATGCATACGATGTGCATGTGTATGTATGTGTGTTTGCATGTATGTCAGCACATGTATGTGTGGAAACCAGATCTTCCTCAACAGTTGTCTGTCTTTGGAGACAGAGCCTCTCCCTAGACTCAGAGCTCGCCGATTCTGCTAAGTGGGCTTCCTGATGAGCTTTCCTGTCTCAGCCTCGCCTGCATCAGGGTTCAAGTGCTTTCATGTGTGGTTCTGGGAGTGCAAATTCAGCCTCTCAAGTTTGGGCCTTTGTCTTAGCCCTCACTCAAATCAACTATATTTTCTGTTGTTCTGCTCCATTTTCTCTGCAAACAAATTTATTTTCATTGTTTTAGATTATGTGTATGCCTATGTGTCTGTGTGTGAACATATGTGTAGGAACAAATGCAAGCATTTTGTGGGTCCGAGGTGTTGGTTCCTCCTAGGACTTGAGTCTCAGGCTGTTGTAAGCTGCTGAAACCGATGAGGGGAAGTGAACTCAGGTCCTCTGCAAAAGGGAACTCCCTTTGTAGATTTGGCTGGCTTTGAACTCATTGAGCCCTACCTACCTCTGCCACACAGGTGATGAAATGAAACCAGTGCCCGCCCCTTTCTGGTTTATTTTATACGTTTTAAGTTCAAGTTTCCATGAAGCTGTTCTGAGAACACGTAGACTCGAATGGATTGAGCTTCCCAGAAATAAGAGGGAGAAATGAGACATAAGCCATCCTTTCAATGTATATGAAAAATCAAATAGAAAGAAACACAAATTAGAGCAAGATATTTTAAATTCAAGAAAATGGTAAATTAAAGCCGTTTATTTTTATTTAATGTGCATGAATGATTTCCCTGAATGTAGGTACATGTGTGTGTGTTTGTGCATGTACTCCGGGCATCCTTGGTATCTACAGATGTCAGAAAAAGGGCCCTTACAACTGGAGCTACAGACGATGGTAAGCTGCCACAGGGATGCTGGGAACTGAACCCAGGCTCTCTCCAGTGCTCTTAGTCACCCAGCTTTCTCTGTAGTCCACTGCAGAAATCATTTTTCCTGATATGAAGGAAAACTTGCTGTCTGTATCAATATGCAGAAGACATTGGTTGGCATTTTAAGTCTTGTTTAAATGATAAGGTTTATAAGCAAATAACTTAGTCTGCTTTGGATATGTTTTCTTTCCCTCTCAATGAGATGTATGGGTTAGCTATTACTGTGTAACAAAACTCACCCCAAGACCACTTGGATTGAAACAGTATACACTTAGTCTGTCTCATGAATATTCAAGTAATCTAGGTGGTTTTTCTAAAAGAGACAAAGCTTCTGGTGTGCGAAGAATTTTCTCTGCCTTCTTGACGTGGCTGTGTTATGTGCATGAGCTGGATAGTCATGTTGTGGTTTTACTGAGGATACTGGTATCTCCTCTCTTGATGACGAACTTCTAAACTTGTCTACTTGTCAGGAGAAGAGCTGAGCACTTCTGGAGGTTTCTTGAGGTTTGGAACTGGAGCTCTATTATTCCTGTCTGTTCAGGTTGCAATGCCAGCAATATTTAGGGAGTGAGGCAAGAAACTTTGAAAAATGGATGACAATCTAGAGAAAAGTTGCCTGGTAAGGAAGGGATTATTGAAGATTCTTATTTTGCCTTTTCACTATTATCAATTTGATGCATTTGATACCTTGAACTTTGCTATTATGATTAGAAAAACTATAAGAATATACTAATTACCCAGGAACCCTATTTGCTAGTATTAAGTAAGTATGCATGAGTTTGCAGCTTATGATTGGAGGTGATCTTTGAAGAAAAACTGACTTGAGGGGCTGGAGAGATGACTCAGCAGATAAGAGCACTGTTCCAGAGGTCCTGAGTTCAATTCCCAGCAACCACTTGTGACTCACAACCATCTATGATGGGATCTGACTCATATACATAAAATACATAAGTAAATCTTTTATTTTATTTTATTTTATTATATATTTTTTAAAAAAGAAACTGACTTGAACCATCTTACCTAAAATTTGTGAAAGTCCATCCTTTGTGAGAGCCTCTCAGTTTCTGGCTTAGATGATTGTCTGAGACGAAGGGCTCTGGGCTTAGGACTGACATAAGGAAATGACTTCACTGCCTCACTGAAAACATGACTTAAACACCAGGTGTATTTATAAGCAAAGATGCTTTGCCGGCCTTGCTCAGGCCCAGGTACCTGGGAGCTCTACTCTGCAGCCAGTGTACCAGGCTCTCCCCTCCCTCTCTCTCCCTGCCTCTTTCAGCTTGGATCTTCCTATTCCACTCCCCAGATAATTTTTTGTTTGTTTGTTTTCATATAAATCAGGTTGGCCAATGATCTGTTTCTCAGTCTCCTTTCTCATTTATCTTTAGAAAACTCACCCTTTTAGCCCCAAAGTGCTGGAATAAAAGAGTCTCTTTTAAATCTAAGGAAAATGGGGAAGTGGCTTTAGCAAGAGACATGTGCTAGGAAAGAATCTGTAGCTATCCCGGTTTAAAGGTGTATACAAGTCCTCTGTACAGGCATTACTCAGCAAATACGTACTTCAGTTTATTTTCTTGCTCATATACAATGTGTTTTAATCATGGTCCCCTCCTCCGATTTCTTCTTTTATCTCACTCTTGTTGAAATCTTTCCTCTCTTTAATTCATTCCCACCCCAAACCCTCTCTATGCAAGTTCTTGCAGAGGTGGTCAGAGCCGCTGAATGTATGTTCCTGTTGTTTGTATGTCTGATAATTATTGCAACAACATGTTATATCCAGAGGATGGCATGCTATAGTACTGATCCGCATCCTCTGGATCCTCACAACTTCCCACTCTCTCTTCTGGGCTATTCCCGGGCCTCAGAATGGCCAGCAAAGAGTTTCAAATTATCTTCATCTTTATGGCACTCTGTTCCTCCATTGGAGAGTGTCCTTAATTTTGTGCAGGTCACCTGCTGGTACTGCCTCATGTCCTAAAGATGCTCGGAGAAGAACAAATCATTCTCAATGTCTCATAGAGATTCCCCACTGTGTATGTATATATATATATATTCTAAGTCAAGCATATTCAACGAGTTTCATGAGCTCCAATATTTGGTCCATGAAAGACTAAGAGTGATAGGTGTTTGCAAACTTCTCAAGGAAGGAAATGAGTGATTAGCCAGCGCAGCAAGAACTCCTAGCCATGCTGCTTCTCCTCCAGGCCAGGCTGCTGCAAAAGCCTGACTCAGCCATGGTAACTAGGGAGATACAGCACATCTATAGGAAGAAACCAGAGAATGTTCAGATAGGAAGTGCTTGCTCAGTCTGTGATTCTGGTGTCTCAATTGATAGAAGAAAGCCCACATTAAACAAAATGTACCAAAGAAACTGCAGAAGATGTAGGTTCTGAGCTGTGTGAGCAATGCCAAAAGCATGCTGGTTTACCCCAATCTGGGTATTAAAACAGAATAAAGTTATGGATAAAAAAATGGACCAAGTATCATGGAAATAGATTATGTGTCTCAGAAATAGACTGACTATGCACAAAGCATGTAAAATTATTTATTTTCTTATTTTTCTGATATATAATAGTCCCTGGAATCCTTATTCCCATTTAGTGCTCTTATTTCTCTATATACATAAGACAAAACATGCAATTGCAATCTCTTACAAAGATCTGAACAAGTTAATAAAAAATTGACAAGTTCCTTTATTGGAGGCAGTCTAACCTAAGAGGTTTGGAGGAGGGGAGTGTCAGAACTCAATAGCCCATTCAGCATTGAAATGGGAACACTGAGGCTACTCTTTGGATAAATTCATGCCAGATTTGGCCTGCAGCTCTTGCCGGGCAGTTCCCAGATGAGAACAGTCCCTTCGCCTGTGGTGAAGAAGCATGGAATAAAGCCTCTTTGAATTAGTTTCAAAATAGTGCCGCGATGCAGACAGACAACTTCGGAGGCCAAAGTGCAAGAGCATCACATAATAGCCGTCTGTTAGAACACTCGTAGTACCACTGGGGGATATGGTTAGAGTATACATTAAAACCTTGAAAAGCAACCAGGATAAACTGGCATCAGATGACAAGCCTGACCAGCAGGACAATAGTTTTATTTTTTTCAATTAAAAAAAAATAAAGTAGCTCAATCTAATGCAGGGAGGAGACTTCCCAAGAACCTCAGTGGATGTCTGAAACAATGAATAGGAGAGAACCCTAAACCTGCTGATTTTCTCCATACATACATAAGGTTTAATTTATAAATTGTTCATAGGAAAAGATGAAGAACTAATAGTAAATAGAATATTTAGTGATAACAATACATTTCAGTAAAAGTTCTATCAACGTTGACTCTCAAAAAATATGACATTATACTCATCATTTTCTTTTTTGTAATGACAGGGAGCAACACTTTGTGTTCAGGATGAGGTGAAGAGTGTAGGCATTGTAACGTCGCATTAGGGTATTGTGTAAGGGTCACTTCAGTGTAAGCAATGTCATGTTATGATGGCTGACTTGAGAACCAAGATGGCTGCTGAGTTCTGAGTGTGAGGGCAGCATAGACAACGTAACCACAACGGACACAAGAATAATTTATATCCTGGGCAAAATGGAGAAGAATTTCATTGTGTGACTTGGAGTGGCCCATGACTGATAAGGTGCAAATTGTCTCTTTCTGCGATTTTCATCTTATATCTTTGAACTATGGCTGACTATTGATAATCAAGAGAGCCAAACAACAGATAAAGGGTTGCTACTACAACAAAGATAAGTAGAAAGTTGGTATGTGACTTACACTTACATATAGTTTCCCTATACAAACTCAATGAATATAGTGTGTTTGTTTGACAGTGGATACATTACAAAAACATATCTATCCTGCTATGTATAGCACACAAAATAGAGCTTACAATAGCTGGCCTTAGCTGTAAAAAATAAACTTGTATATATTTACTGCATATAACAAACAAATATAATGCCTTCCATAGTTATCATTTATAGGATGGTTACTCAACATCTACTCTCTTTGCCCTTTTCAGGAATGCGATATCTGGTTATCAACCATAGGTAGATACTATGGGTATAGTAAAACTCTCAGACTTGTTTCTCTGATCTAATTATGGCTGTATATTTTTTAAGCAATATCTCTCTACTCTCTGTCCCAGCCTAACTATCTAATCTCTGATGATCGCCATTCTGCCCTATTTTTAGATCCACATGGGTGAGATCTTGGACAATTTGTCTTTCTCTGTATAGATTATTTCACTTAATGCAATGCCCTACAGATGCGGCATATTTTTCGGGACTGTAAGCACAACAGCACATACTTGTTAGACCTTTGGCTGGAGCACAGGCTTTCCTCAGTGCTACTGTGACTATGCCTGTGAATGAGGCATTGATGCTACCGAGTTGTCTAGCTGGTGGACCATCACCTACCCTTCTACTTGATTGCTTTGTGGGAAATCATCATTAAGGAATGATGAAATGGTAGCAATAATTGAAAATGTTGACTTGTGATTCAAGACCACGTACATGAGGGGCATAGCTTGTTCGTGTCTGCTAGGGTTTTGGATTTCAATATGTAATTTTTAAGTATACACAATCCAGTATCCTGGAAACTCTTTGCTTTATATTTCCACATACTGAGCACCCTCTGGAAGCATATATGTATTGCCTAAGCTACTTGATGGGCATTTCTTTCTCTGGAGTAGAATTTCCAGAGGCTGGGCTGCCTGGAATACTGGGTCATCACTGAGTTTCAGAAGTACTCCAATTATTTGACTTACAGGGGGGCTTTGGAATGATTTGTTTTTCACTTATGAAAAGCAAGATTGGTGATAAACATTGTCATTTATGAAAGTCTTGGGGCACTTTCTAATTTTCAAATGCCTTCCCTGCCCCTACCCCCACCCTGAGACAGGGTTTCTCTGTGTAGCCCTGGCTGCCTGAAACTCAGTTTATAGTCTAGGCTAGGATGGAACTCAGAGATCTGCATATCTCTGCCTCCCAAGTGCTGGAATTAAAGACATGTGCCACCACCACCTGGCTCACATGCTCTTTTAGAATGCAAAGAGCCTGCATGTGGCTTGAGCATAGTTTTATTATCTGTAGTTAAGATGTTGTAAGCTGATAGATAGACAAGGTACCCCTGGAAGAAACGGTTCTATTTTACTGTGCACATATCTTTTTGAGACAAGGTCTTATTCCATATCCAGGCTGAGATACAACCCTCTCCATAACTGAGACTGGCCTAGTATTTGTCTAGATGCTTCTGCGACAGCCTCATACCTGCTTGGTTACCCTACATAAAACTCAGCTTTAAAGGGTCAAAGACCTCCACATAAACTCAGATACACTGAACCTGATAGCAGAGAATGTGGGAATAGCCTTGAACTCATTGGTATAGAAGAAGGCTTTGTGAACAAAACATAGTTTGCACAGGAATTGTGATCAACAATTAATAAAAGGAACCTCATGAAAATGAAAGCATCTACAGCAAAGGACACTGTAAATAGGACAAAGCTACAGCCTATAGATAGATCAGGAAAATATTTTTGTGAACTACACATCTGATGGAAGGATAATATCCAAAATATATAAAAAAATAAAACCTAGATAACAAGTAAACAAAGAACCAAATTAAAGAATGATGTTCAGATCTAAATTGAGAATTTTCAAAAGAGGAAACTCAAATGAAAGAAAAGAAAGAAAAATATGGTATATGTGGGACAATGGTCTTGTACCCTGTAAAGATTTGTTATTTGTATTTTAATAAAATGCTGATTGGCCAGTAGCCAGGCAGGAAGTTGAGGTGGGGCGATCAGGCAGGGAGTAGAGGCTGGGTAACTAGAACAGGAGAATTCTGGGGAGAGGAGTCAGTCTGCAGTTGTCACCCAGCTGCAGAGGAAGCAAGATAAGAATCCCTTGCTGACAAAGGTACCAAGACATGCAGCTAACACAGACAAGAATTATGGGCTAATATAAGTTATAAGAGTTAATAAGAAACCTGAACTAGTAGGCCAACCAATTTATAATTAATGTAGGCCTCCGTGTTTCTTTGGGATTGAAGGCTGTGGGACTGGGTGGGACAGAAACCTCAGTCAACCATGGTACATTTACACAATAGAATATGGTGATATTTTGTCTGTGTTTTAACAAATAAAACTTGTCTGAAGATCAGAAGGTGGAACTAGCCACTAGTTAGCCACGGAAGCCAGGCAGTGGTGGCACACACCTTTGATCCTAGCATTTGGGATTTCAAACCTTTGATCTCAGTATTTAGAAGGTGGGGACAGGAAATGATATGGCTGGGCAGAGAGAGAGATAGAAGGCAGGAGGAGACAGGATCTCAGCTTTTCAGTTTGAGGATTTCACAGAGGTAAGAACTTTAGTGGCTGGCTGCTTTTCTTCTCTGATCTTTCAGCTTTCAACAACTAATAGCTGACTCTGGAATTTTATTATTAAGACCAATTGGAATTCACACGACTATGGAATATAACTTAGCCATTAAAAATCAAAACATGAAATTTTCAAGTAAATCGATAAAACTAGAAAAAATATATTGTCCTAAGTGAGGTAACCTAGAAAGACAAATATGGTATGTATTTGCTTATGTGTGGATGATAGATAGTTGTTAAGTCAAAGATTAGCAAGGTACAACCTACAGAATTAAGGAGGTCAGGTCTAGAGTAAGGGACTAGGAGGGAGGGATAGAGCTTACCAGGAAGGAAATACAGCAAATAGTTATAGACAGATGACGGGGTGTGACTGGAATGGTAGGCTCAAATGGGGTGGGAGAGTAAATTGGGGGACAAAGGGAGAAATACAGGGAGGGACAGCTAAAACTGAGAGCCCTTTGGGAAGTTTATATGGAAACAATACAGTAGAAGCTCCCACGAGTATATATATATATGTATGTATATATATGTACATATATATGTATATATATGTACATATATATATATGTACACATATATACATACATGAAGGTGATCTTAATAAAACTGCCAAATAATGCTGGAGAAAGTCCCAAATGAATGCCTCATCACCAAATGAAGCTTCAGTACTGGAAATGGGTTACATCTTAATAAGTTGTTGGCCAAAGAGATTCCATGGAAATCCTCAAATAACCCAGGCTGGTGCAAAGGCTACTGATGCTCTCCACAAACTGACAGCAACGCAGTACTGCTGAAAATAACACCTACATAATTCACTAAACATGGAGAAGCCAAACTGTGGCCTGCCACTGGCTAGTTCTTAGTACTGAAAGGTAGTCTGCATTTTACCAAAGGAAAAACATAAGCACCACTCCAGCTCCAAACTGTTCTATCTACAGTGGTAACCTGACTGCAAGACTGGTGAAATGGTGGTGCAAGGCTTGTGGGAGTAACAAATCTGTCTGGTTTGATGTAGGGCCCATTGCATGAGATGGAACCCTTACTCAACACTGCTTGGCTGATCAAGAACCTGAGACTAGAGAGTCCCGGGACCTAGGGGAAAACCAAATACTAGTGTTCTACAAAAGTAACTTAGCAATAAAATGACTCCTAAAAACAGTTTGCCGTAATCAGATCTGTGTCTTGCTCAGCCATCAGCAAAGAAGTTTCTTCCTGCAGCAGGTGGGAACAAATAAAGAGACCCACAGCCAAAGAAAACGTAGAGTGAGACCTCAGAACAATCACTCTGCCCTAAATGTGTGTCTCCATCAAATCCGTCCCCTCAAGGCCCAGGGAGCCACATGGAAGAGGAGGTAGAAAGAGTGCTTTGTATATGTGTTTTATCTTCTGGATTTGTGTGTTTTGGGGGGGAGGACTCTTGAATGTGGGATTATGTGTGTCTCTGCATCTATATCTGTTTCTTGTGTGTTTTCTTGGGCTCTTTTTCTTCTGTCTGTTTTATTCTATTGAGAATTATTTGGCTTTGTTCCCTTTTATTATATTAATATTTATTATTAATACTTAGGTGTTTGTCTGTTTTCTAATACGAGACATAAAGGGAGTGTATAGAGATGAGAGGGAGTGGAGGGGAGGTGGAACTGCGAGGAGTAGAGGGAGGAGAAACCATGATCAGAATATATTGCATGGAAAACAAGTCTATTCAATAAAAGAAAAACACCCTACCAAAATTAAAATATACATATATAATACATTGTGATCATATCTACCCATAAATCTTTCTTTCTCTCTTGAACTTGTTCCAACTGAATTTTTTTATTATGATTATATAGTATCCCACTTCATCTGATCCGTGTTGCCAGAATGCACATAGGTGAAGCAACTATATACTGTAGCATGGGCAAACTGCTAATGGCTACTCTCCATGTGACTATTTCTTCCCTCAGCCACCATAAGCTGGTAAGGGGCGAGAGCCTCATCAGTTCCTCCTGGAGCTTGGACTGACTTGATTTTTTTCCCACCTTATTCTGCTTGGAGTGTATGCATACAATACCTCGTGTCCAGTATCCCATAGCACTCCTCCCCACCCTCTGGCTCTTATATTCTTAGCCCTGCCTCTTCTTTGATGCTCCCTAAGTATCAAAGGTAAGGGGAGATGATAAAGATGTCTCTTTTAGGCTGGAATACTCCCAACCATTTGTGTTTATCAGTTTCACCAGTACGGTTCTCCACATCAATTGATGCCCACTGCAGAACCTGGTCCTTATGACTCAATTCATTTTCCCTAGAAAGCACTGATGGGCAGGTGCTGATGCTGGGGTGATTCCTGTGTGATGCTGGCCCCATGGTCCAGGTACATGGTCTGACTATTCTGCTACCTGTAAAAGCCCATAGAGATTTTTATATATTTTTCTCATAAAGCTTCCTGACATTCACTCTAAGTTGTAGAAACTCGATTTATTCTATAGATAAAATTCTGGTACTACATAAATTTCAAGTGGGAAAATGACAGCTTCATTTCCTCTAAATATGATGCTCTTAGTTATTTGTTGTAAAATATGCTCCTGTAATTTATAAATGAAAACAAAAATGGAAACGTTTTTTGTTGGAGGGCATTTTTTGCTGTTATTACTTATCCTAATAGATCTACTTAGTATCTATGGAGAGAACAGATTAATGAAGAGATGTGTGTCCCTTTGCTTTTAACTTAATTATTCAAGGCTACTAGTGAATTTGCAGATCAAAGATTAAGCCTTAATTGGTCACTTGCCTTTGCATTTTAGAGTCTGATTAATCATTTGAGGGTAGTTATATTGTTTCTATTAATATAAATATCATGCCCATTTTCTTTGATATTTGTTCCAATGAACATTGTGAAGTATCCATCATCTGCTTGTGTGGTCTTGAAATTATATTGGTCCTGAGAGTAGCCAATATATCTGATATGGGATTCCCCCACCCCGTATGCTAAAGAAGCTGCTTTGGCAGTCGCCATGTAGCTGCAGAAGGAGAAAGAGGTCATGTAGCCTCCCCCAAACCAAGAGGTAGCAAACCACAAGCCACCATGGTAAAATATAAAATGATGCAAATGGGTTAATTTAAGATGTAAGTTAGTTAATAAGAAGGCTGAAGTAATAGGTCAAATAGTGTTGTAATTAATATAGTTTCTGTGTGTGGTTTTTTTTTTTTTTTTTTTGGATCTGGCTGGCTGGGAACGGAAGTGTGGTCTCTGCTTACGAATAATGCCCAACGTGGAGTGCTAACCCATGAACCGGAGATTAAGAGTTTCATGCTGTACCAACTGAGCTAGCCGGGCATGTGTAGACCAGGCTGGCCTTGAACTCGTAATCCTTCTGCCTCCACCTTCTTCAGCAAATCCTACCAGCATGTGCCACGTTGGGTGCCAAATTGTAGTAGTATCAAAGAGTTCCACAGTAGCCCAGAATGGAGTATAACAAAGATGTATTTATTTGGGGATTAACTCACAGTAAGGGTAGTGTTCCCACAGTCCTCTGCCCATACTGGGAACTGGAACTGAATCCAGCAGAAGAAGGGACCATGTACACTTTACATCTGTACTTATAGTACATGAGACCACACCCAATATGGGCCAGTATCTTAAAGGCTATTGGCTGAAGGAGCTCCCACAACATATATCATTAGCTTCGCGATTCAGGAATTGAATGAATCAGATGTCTTAAAGCCCATAGCTTACAAATGCTGGGTATTCATAAATACATTTGGTTCTGCTTAAAGAGACAGAGGACTAGACTCTCTTCAGGTATTTTTACTTTAAAAAATCTTGTCAGATTCAGTTACTTGCTGAAACAGGACTAATGTAGATATTTTTGTTATTAATTTGAATATTTAAGCCATCATCTCCAGAAACTGCCAAGTAGTTACTGATGTGATTGCTGAAAAGTTGCTTCTCTCAGTAAAATCAGATCACAGCACTCCACTAACACTAAAAGCTAAAATGTTGGTTTTATGAATGAAGTGGAGAAGACACAGTTGACCTGACAGCCATGGAGTTAAACTGTTCATTATGGTTGTAATGTTTGGATTTGGTATCAGTTTCCAACATATGTAAAAATAATCTTGTCAGTACTTGAATATATTGTGAATTTTCCCTTGATAGTCATTCTCTCCTCTTTACTTATAGGAATGTTAAAGTTTAGTGGAACCTCAGAGACTGTGTGAGAAAAATAAAAGAATATTCCTTCAGGTCGCACACCTATAAGTGGTGGCCAAGAGACAAACCTTTAACCATGATGAAGACAGCAGTGATCTACACATCTCCTAAAGGATTACCCTGTCAGGAACTGGGGGCTATCATGTTCTTCCTTTGTTACCACTGTTCCATCCGCATGGTGGCTGAAAAGCGAGCAAATATCTTGGACATTGTTGTGACCTAAGGAAGTCAAATATGCTAGAACTAAAAGGCATGAAGAGGATTCATTCTTCTGAAGTTTGACAACTGAATTTTGATGATCCTTGATTTGCCAAAAATGGTACAAAGGCATCTTAACTGTTCACTGTTATTTGAAATTATTGTTATTCACAATTTAACATTCAGAAGTAGGTCTGTACTGGGTGGTTTTGTGTGTCACCCTAACCCAAGCTAGAGTAATAAGAGGAAGGAGCCTCAGCTGAGAAAATGCCTCCTTGAGATCCAGCTTTAAAGCATTTTCTCATTTAGTGATCAATGAGAGGGGAAGGATCCAGCCCAGGGTGGGTGGTGCTGTCCCTGGACTGCTGGTCTTGGGTTCTATAAGAAGGTGGGTGGGGCAAGCCATGGGAAGCAAGCCAGTAAGTAGCACCCCTCCATGGCCTCTGCATCAATTCCTGCCTCTGGGATCCTGCCTTGATTGAGTTCCTGTTCTGACTTCCTTCAATGATGAACAGCAATGCTGAAGTGTAAGCCTAATAAACCCTTTCCTTCCCAATTTGCTTTTTGGTCTTGGTGTTTCATTCCATCAATAGAAACCTTAACTAGGACAAGGTCATATTGCAGATGTTTTTGGAAGGCAAATAAGGACACAACCCTATAGGAATTTCCTTATGTCCATTAAAAATAACTACTAATGTTGGGCCATCTACAACCACCTGTAAGTCTTTTGGACTCCTTGGGACCTACAATTGCATGTGCCTACATAAATGGGCATACACATACCAAAACACATGCATAAATAAAAGTAAAATGGAATCTTAAATATGAGACAGGTTTCTGGAAGTGTGTTCCCTTCCAACTTTAGTTTCTTTTTGGTGTGTACTTTTATAGACAAAATTAAGTAATTTTGTAAAGTAAAATAATTCACAAAAATATTTTGGCTTTACTAATGTTTTTTTAGGACTGAAGGTTTGTATGAATAAGGGCAATATATAAATATATATGTGTATAGGGGAAAATTATAAAATCAAAAAAATGTAACCTCGGCTTTCATAAATTTACAATCCTATGCATTTTGTATGATGCTTAGGGTTTTATGAAAGAGGAGGTAATAAAAAATGAATATGAAGATTATGACCAAGATACTTTTAGAACACAATTTAGATGTTGCCTCCAATTGGAGAGGGCAGGATTATCTGTTTGATTTTTCTTGCAGAAATAATTTTTTGTTAACATGTCAGAGGACAGTGCTTCTGTGCACGGGAGAGGGAGTCACTCCAGCCACCAGCACTGGAGCCATGCCCCTCCCCTTAATGTATGGCTCTCAATGTCCATTGATTAGTTTGTGCCAACTTAAAGTCAACATTGTGCGGGAGACACCAGAAACAGGCCAAAGCAAATGAACACACACACATATTCATGCATGCACACCTACATGCACATGCATATTACATTCATGCACACAAACATGAAAACACACACATCCACATTCATGTACATATATAACACACACTCACACGCACACATGCACACACTTCAAGACATGAGAACGAAACTAGTCTACAACTTTAAATCTTTACTAAAGGCATTTGGATACTTACTCTTAATACCTATTTATAAGGAAACAATGCCGATTTTTAAAATGAACCACCATCTCAACAAATACTATACCAAAAATGTACAGAAGGCAAATAATCACATGTAAGGATGTCCCACATCCCATCTTCCTGGGGGGCTGCGGCAGATACACCTGCATAACTCTCAGGATGACTAAAGCCATAACACTGAAGAGCAAGTGCTGATCAGAACACAAAGCTGCAGGAGTCCTCACCCACTGTTGCCCATTGAAAATGCCCAGCCTCACTGGAAGGCAGGCAGACAGTTCCTCCAAAACTAAGCATTATTATATTCGGTAGATGAATCAAGCAATAGACGTTGGAACAATTTTATTTAGCACTCAAAATAAGTAAAATAATAATATGATAAATGAACTATCAAGAATTGAGTGGAGGGAACGTGGACTCAGATGGCCAGGTGAGATGATTTGCAAAGACTGAATGATGCATGCTTTGTATTTTACAACATCTTCCCAAAGCCAAAACTGTTGACGGGGAAAAGGCCAGGGGCTGCTAAGGTGGCAGGTTTAAGGGTGGTTAGCTGGGGCCAAGAGGATCTCCAGGGCAGGAAAAAAATTAATCAGGTTTCGGGTCTACGACATGTCAGTTTCACAGATCACAGACTCAATCCCTCCAGAGGTGAGTACTAGGCAGGTCCACCTGAAGCTCGGTGTGATTTTGAACTATCAATGTAGGATCATGAGTTTGAAAGAATTACCATTCTGCTATGAGATTCTGGCTGGGGGTGAGGCGAGGCATGTGTGGGGGCAGGGGACACATGAAGTATCTTGGTGCTTTTCACTTTGTCTGTGAACCTAAATGCATTTAAAGAGAGAGAGAGAGAGAGAGAGAGAGAGAGAGAGAGAGAGAGAGAGAGAGAGAGAGAGAGATGTTTCCATTAGCCACCTCTTTAGAACAGGCTGAACATAAATATACAACCATAATATGTAGTTTTACGGAAATGTTCTTTGGTGGGGCTGGAAAACGTAATATGAAATCAAATAAAAGGGGAATCTAGTTTCTTATCAGTTTATGGTCCGGGGGCTTTTTTTCAGTTAGTCAAACTTCTTGTAGACACAATGTCCGCAGGAAGATGCTAGAACCAAATCCAAGCCAAAAGCAGACAAGGGAAGAAGGAAAAAGAAAACTGGTTAAGCGGCACCGAAGTTGTGAGACTATAGTGCAAAACTCCATTACCATAGCCTTGTTCCCCCTCTGTGTGTGTGTGTGTGTTTTTAAATAGTATTCTCTGAAAAGCACTAGATGTAATAAAGTCAATTTAAAATTTGTTCTACCAATCTTTTGCATCTGTAATTTTCCCATTAAACGTAAATGCCCATGAGGCAAGCTATTTGCATTACATTGCGTTTGCAGTCTTTAAAACAAACTATAAATCCCCTCCTTGTTTCATGTGATTGATGCCGTGTATATAAATACCACCATAAACCTCAAAGGGGGCTAACAGTGACAGTAAATTAAAGTTTTCAAGTCTGCCAGCATCTCAGCACTCCAGCCCTTGATCTTAAGCAGCACTGTTAACCCCCGCCTTATTGCCCTCCTGAACCTATTTTTTTTCCTTCTCTCCCCATTCTGCTTTTCCCCCACCCACCCTCATTCTGATTTCCTTGGGAAACACCTTCGTGGTCATGCAGTCGCACCAGGGCTGGGGTAGGCAGTTAATTAAATTGAGGCAGCTCAGCTTGTTGGAGAGCTGGAGGCTCTGACTTGCAAGTCCTCTCTTATTTGGGATCAGGAATCTGGGGGCCCCTTCTTTGTGTAAACAATGGGCAGCCCAGAGATACTGATTAACTGGCCCACACCCCAGGCTCAGCTGCTTTCGTGTCAATTGTCTTCTTCCCAGCACCTTCCCTTCGGGATGAGAAGGAGACAGGAGGAGATGGTGGAGGGAGACACAAGAAAGGAGAAGACAGAGAGAGTCGTGTCTAGCCATAGTGTTCAAGTTCTAGTTAAAATAACCTCTCTGCCCATTCTCACTTTGCTCTCTCCTTAACCATGGAGATAGCCACCCCTTAGGAAAGCTTAGAGCATGATAGACAGAATTGGTCACCTATGTAGGAGGACTTACTTGAGACATAAACAAGTCTCCTGGGACTCCAAGGATCCTGAAGTCAGTAATTCATTGATGGGTATAGCTGCTGAATATTTTCTTGTCTTTGTCTGACTGCAGGAGGACTGGATTTAGTGGCCATGGAGAAGCCAAACACATGGCCTCATGGCCTCTTTGCCTCCCATTTCAGTGTCAACAGAGTCTTCCCTGAGCCAGCCACTGCAGGTTTCTTGACTGACTTCAAGCCATCTCTTCCAAAAAACTCTCTAAGTCTAATTGATTTGGGGTGCACTGAGGTTTCTCATGGTGGCTTCCGAGGCCGCTCATAAATTCTCTCCCAGTTTTCCCCAGATTAAAATGAAAATAATTGTAAAATCCCAGATGGACTTTTTTTTTCCTCGCTGTGTGTTTCAGATATGACTTCAAAATAGGAATGTAAATTAGTAAAGCTTTCTAGCTCATAGATACAAAACTCTTGGGGAAATGGCAAGTCTTCAAGGAGAGGTAAATTATCCCTCCAGAAGGGAAACGGAAGACACCGAGGGAAAGTGGCTGGGAGGTGGGGAGGAGAGACCGAGGAAGGGAAGTGAAGGCAATGAGAGAGGGAAGCTAATTAATTAATTTAGGCTATTAATCTAGGAGAAATGTCCTCTGACAATTCCAGCATCAGTGGTGTATCCCACATGAATATTGACAGAGACACTGAAAAAAATATGTTTGGAGAAGAGTACTTAGGTGATTTCTCATTTCTTCTAGAATTTCCTAAGAACATATATAAAAGAATCCAAGAAATATTGACCCTGGGAACAAAAGTCTGCCCAACATAGAACTCTCAAATCTTCCTTTCTCCCCTCCCCACTCCAGCCCCCGAATATCAGGTGGGTTCCTTTCTGTCCTGTGCACTGATGACTTCTCCAGAAGCATCAGAATTCCTTAGACAAGTGTTGGTGGCAGTCCTTGTTGTGCCTGTGTTTTTTCTAAGAGTCTTCCATAACTAAGTAACGAACTGAAAACTCTCAAAGACATTTCTGCAGATATGAAAGTTAATCATTTGTGCAAAGGACTCTTTGGACACAGTTAAAGGTTTAAGAAAGGAATTGTGGGAAAGGAAAGCAGTCACTTTGAGTGTCCTCTGCACACCCAGCCATTCTAATCGAGATTTCTTTCTGTCAGCCTTTACAGCAACCCACAAAGCAGTCTTATACTTTTCATTTTATTTTATTTTATTTTATTTTATTTTATTTTATTTTATTTTATTTTATTTTATGTTTTTGTCATTAAGAGTGGGGGAATTAGTATCTAAGAAGCATCTCCAAAGCCCTAAAATTCAAAATAAGTGCTACTCTTTGGATGTTAGTTTAAAATTTTTTTAAATTAAATACAGCTATACAAAATTTGAAATCTTTAAGACCAATCCTAGACATGTATTCCAGGATTCAGAGAACACCTGACCCGGGCCATTGACACAGACTTTGACGTTAGATATGGGGCCCTGGCATCCCGTTACTGACCTGCGGTTAGAGTTTATGGAATAAACAGAATGAATAACTCAGGCTGCATGGACATGCATATGCACATGCATTGGCTGTAAGAGATTAAGAAGCAGGGTGGTGTTGGAAGAGACAAGAGCATGTTCTTAACGTCACATAATATTAGAAACAAGGAATGCCGGAGAAAATACCTTAGAATATAAGGTTTATTCTTAAAGTCACAGGACCTTATTTAAGGAGGGATTGCCCTGTCCATGCCCACCTCTCCCTAGCTTACAAAGATCACCATGACTCCATTAGACACATCTGCTTTCAGTATCATTCTTTAGGTACAGGTTAAAACATGTCCATATTGTTTCCTCTTTCCTTAAAACCTGGTTCAAGGCTACATAACATATCTAGTTAGTTAGGGTTTCTACTGCTGTGATAAAAGACTATAAGCAAAATTCACTTGGTATGGAAATGGTTTATTTTGCTAGTACTTTCACATCACAGTCACTGAAGGAAGACATTGTTAGGAACTCTAGCAGGGCAGGAACCTGGAGGCAGGAACTAACACATAGGCTATGGAGGAGTACCTCCTATTGTCTTGCTCCTTGTGACTTGCTTGGCCTGTTTGCTTATACAGCACGGTATTATTTGGCTAGGGGTGACACTGCCCAGAGTGAGCTGGGTCCTTCCGCATTTACCATCAACCAAGAAAATGCACCATAGACATAGGCATAGCTATAGACCAATTTGGTCAGGGCATTTTCTCAGCTGAGCCTCTTCTAAAATGACTCTACCTTGTGTTAAGTCGATATAAAACTATCCAGCATCCTTGTTCAACTAAATCTTACTCTAGTGCTTTGAAGAAAGGCCTCTTCAGCTATATGACTTCAAGACTGAGAGAATTTAGTTCCTTAAATGAAAGCAAGGATTGTTGGTGGAAGGGAGTTCATGTGTGTCTAACTACCTTCACACAGCTATCTCATCACCATCTCCAAAGGGACATGGTAGTGGGAATGGGATTTTGAAGAAAACAGGTGTGGCGTCCCATGGACAAGGTGTATATGTTACGTGTCTGTCCTGTTCCTCCAGCCTCCTGGTAGCCTCCAGGGAACCTGTAGAACAGTCAAGGACGTGATTCCTTGGAATATTGTTGGTAATCTTTCTTAATATTGATACTAGGAATTAAGATTCTGAGTTGCTTTGTGTCATTTAGTACCCTTCAGTGAGAGATTATTTTTTATTAATTCAAACACATAGGAGGGGGATCATCTTTAAGGGGAACTCAAAGTTGAATAGAGTGTTTAACTCTTCAAGGAAATATAGCATATCATTATTTAATATATAAAAATTATGACAAGGACATTAAAAGGTGTTCAAAGGGATATCAAAGAATGGAGAATTACCTTATAATTTTGGTGGATTTTATTTATCAAAGGAGTCTGGATGTAGAGGTGAGACCACATATGTAAACAGAGTCAACACTTAAATGTCTAGAAGGATTGGTTGGATTCCAGCTCCAGGGGGAGTTGTGATTGAAGCTAGCATGCTGAAAACCCTCTAGGAAATTGTTGAGAGAACTTGGTCCTTTAGGCCAGTCAGCATCAACTTGACACCACAAACCCTGCTTAGGACATACAATATCAAAGTGTGGAGAACCAGAGGGAAAACACAGGAGTCAAGGTGGAGCAGAGGGTGAGTGAAGAAGCTATAGAGAGAACTTTTGCCCAGAGTCTCAGGGAAAAGACAGACATGGATTGGAGAATGATGCATCTTCATGAGAAGGGCCAGTGGAGAAAGCTTCTAGTTTATAAGGGAATACATGATGATAGGGAGATAGAAAGAAGGTGGTTTGCAACAACCTCTAAACACAGTACCAGACAGAGAATGGAGGTGTAAGAGAAAATAGAGGGGCGAGGGAATGGGTAGGTAAGGGGCTCTTTCTATTTCAAGTCAGAGCTCTGGTGCCACCTGGAAGGTCACACCAGTCACCTTGGTAACTTGAGGAGTTGACTTGGCCAAGTGAAGCTGTGGAAAACAGGAGGAAACAGGGTACTCGATCCTCAGGAGTCACACAAACCAAACCGTTCTTTCAGAGATGGGAATGAAGGTCTATTGTTATCCACATCTGACTTTTCAGGGAAAACTTAGGATCTATGTTTATATTTGAATAACCTTGATAGTAAAATGTTGAATATCCATTTAAATATCAGATGTTTTGTTATAGGTGCATTAAGAGGAGGGAGGAAGTGGAGGAGATAATTGTAGTCAGATTAACTTCCTTCTCTATTTTCTCTCTCTTCCTCTCTACCCTCTCTCTTGTGTGTGTGTGTGTGTGTGTGTGTGTATTTGTGTGTTATTGCTGTCGTTGAAGATGGGAATCAAATCTAGGGTCTTGCTCCAACCAAGCCTGTGCTTTATCACCAATTCCAACCCCATCTCCTGGTTTTATGTGGATGGATTTCATCCGGCATCAACGACAAAGTGATGATGAAAGCCTTTTGTCGCTAATGGGGAAAACCAGACAAAAATTTTCAATTTTCTTCTGTGAAAGATTTGTGAAGCTATTGTTTGTGGTTCTTTATTAATTTTCTAACTGAAATTGAAGAAGACGTATTGCACAGTGGAAGTAAAATCTTGAAAGTAATGCGCATAACCAAATGTCCATGTTTTGACTCTGCTATAGTTCTGAGAGTTTCTTATTTTTTGCAGTTGTAAACATTGTGTGTGTGACACTGACTTGCTTGTAGTTGGTGCTTAAAATTATCCCTGCTTTATTGTCGGTGCTAAAACAACTACTTCTGATTTATATTATTTTCTTTTATGGGAAATCTGGGACAACATCACCAGCAGCATTAGAATCCAGGAGTCTTGTGTGCGTCCTCTCATCAAAGTGTCCTGACACCACCCGCTCTATAATCAGAGACTAGCACAGGGGAAGCTCACTGGAAGAATGGGGTTGCAGTGGGTTCTGCTGGGTGGCAGGATATTGAACGGCTGGATTCGGTTTCATTTCCGCTCAACATCCATATTCTTAAGCCGTTGGGACTCTGCTAAGCAAGGCCACTCCGCTGACAAGCTCAGTGTCACACAATAATCCCCCTTTGACACTGTGAAAGCTCACATCTTTCCCGCTCGTTTAGTGAGTTTTCAAAAATTAACAGACAGAAATTTTGATTGCAAAGGGGGCAGAAGAGCAGGTACCTCCCTCTACCTATCTATCTAGTGAAGTAGCAATATCATAATAGTTGCTTGCTGTATAAAGTCAGGTACCACATATCCTTTTGGGGGGCCAAGCACATTGCAAATATATCCTTCTTCAGTCATTTTATTAATTCAGAAACGCTGAGGCCTGAAGTTCAACACAGGGACCCACAGACTCTGTCAATTAGAATAAACCACCGTGTCCCACTAAGACTGTGCCGTTTGGGTTAACAGATGACGACAATTTACCTTTGGAATATCCTTGTCACTGTAAAAAGAATTAAAATTATAACTCTTCCCCAGTCTTAGTGCGGTGCCTTCAACAGACTGCAGTGTGCCGAGTCTCAAGTAATATTCCTCTGTCGCCCCATATCCCCAGGTCCTGGATAAAAATGAAATGTACATTTCATAAGAAGATCCCAGCGAGCAGTAATAAGAAAAAGCATTCAATCATAGTCAATTGACTAAGGCTGCGGGGACAGGCTCAAGCTACCATTCTTTTTTTTTTAATAAGGACTCAAAGAAAAATTAAATAGAAATATTTCTACCACGAGATCCAGCTGGCTAGGAAAAGAGATGGGGTTATGTCTTTTGTACTATGAAGACAATTTTCTTTAATTAATTTATAATTAATAAAAGCATCATTTATCACGTTAATTGCAATAATAATAAAAAATACTAGCCAAGGCAATGCATATTCCTGTAAGCATAATACGAGATCATATCAGAATATTTGTCAGATACCATTGCACCTTATATCTTCATTGAAACAGAACAGGGAAGCATACCCTCTGTTTCCCACTAAGTTTGTGAAAACCTGGCAACATTTGGTCTCTGCAGGGTCAGGATTTCTAGTTTCAGAGTTGTCAACAAAATTGAAAGCAAAATGTCCAAGACATGGCTTGACTTAATCCTGTCTTTATAAATGTCTTAGATCATAGAATCCACCCCCATGCCATTCAGAACCATTCTGTTATCAAAGAAGTGTGCTAAGTGTGGATAAAGCCATTTCTTCTCAAATAGCGACCAGTCCCCAGCAAAGTGGTCAGACTACATTGGCATCTTTCCATCCTCTGAAAAGCATAACGCTTCCCAGGATTTGGGAACAGAGGGAACAAAATCTTCAGACCCTCTAGCAGACTGGATTTTGCATACATCTAGAACAAATCTTTTCCCTCCACTCACAGGAAACCTCCCTATGGTCAGATCCATGCGTCTTCTGTGACTCTGAAACTGTTGGGAACTTTCCCTCTTTCTCATTCATTGGGAATGAATTTCACTCTAAGTTCATTAAATAGCATGGACTACACTGTTTAAAAAAATCAACAGATCCAGGAAGTCCAACATTAAAAAAAAAAACGTTTAAAATAATAGTTGTTTAGAGAGACCTCTGTGGATCCCAGGACTCCGGAATCTTCTCCTGGGTTGTGAACAATCAAAGATTTATTCGAGCTCTCTGCTCACTGGGAAATGAAGACCCAGAAGTTCATTATCATATCTATTAAAAAGCAGAAACTGGGGTATATCTAAGAAAAGATGTATTACTTTTCAAACCGCACTGCAAACTGCAGGCCAGGAGGGACTTGAACTATATAAAAATACTCTCTCACTTTGTGGGGGAGGGGTGGAAAGAAGGTGGGAGTGGAGTTTCACCATCCCAAACAGCAGGAACACCTCCCTGTCCCACCCTGGCCACCACCGGCACACAGCACTGTGCTTCTTCTGTTTTCTTTGACCCAGCATGTCTGATGTCAGACTCTTGATTTGACCTGGGGACATGATGTCAGGACTCCTAAGACCTTGGGGGGACAATTCAGGGGTGATGAGGGAGGTTTGATGAACAATGACCAGTTAAATTCCAGTTAACCCCAATTTTAAACCTTCACCTTTGCTAATTGGATTAATTTGTCAGCTGGCGATACAGCCATAAAGTCTACGAGGGCCAACTTTGTGCCATGTTATTACGAGACAGAAATCATGACTCTGGCGTGGACTGTCCTTAAGAGTGGATCTATAAGCAATCTCTGCGGAGGTAGAACAAAGTTGACCTTGAACTGTAAAGTTGGGAGGGTCATTAATTACAGATATTCTCTTTACAACCCCCCCCAAATATGCCAAGTAAGCAAGTTCCTTCTCAATTAAGAGCTTTCCAAACTCCAGCTTTAATGAAATGTTAATCAAAGCCAATGGAAAAGTCATGTTCAAAAAAAAAATAAAATAAAATAAAGTACTTAAAGGTGTCATTTTGACTCCCTTGACCGATTCAAGCATATTGACGCTCACGATTTTCAATAATCTTAGTGCATTCTGTGGACAGAATAACCCAGCCCAGAAAATCGCGCTTCTTTCTGTGGGGACCCCCACTACCCAATGACATGCAGCTCATCAAAATGATCAAAGGCTGTTTCCAAATGATCAAAACTTGGAGGGATAGGGAAGAAAGCGCCTGTATGCTGTTATGTTGGATATCAATGACAAAAATCTGACTTTATAGGACTCCCTTGCTAGGAGAATCTGTGAATGAATCTAGTCTGAGTGAAACGGAGCCTCAGTGCCAATCATGTGTGTTTCTCTCTGGTGAAAGTGGAAATCTTTCCAAGTCAACCCAGTTGGAATGAACAGAGGCGCTGTTATCCCCGAAAATATGTTAATAAGCCTGCAAAATATTGTGTTTTAGAATTGGCTAAAGGGCAAGTAGCTATCTTCCACATTGTCTGTGTCTTGGGTGAGCCAGCACCCACATGCCGAAAGAGATACAAGGCTGCCAGTGTTCTGCACAGGCTGGAAGCCACAAAAGCAATGCTGTGGCATTCCCTGCTTCTATCAACTCTAACAAAGAACAGCTCTAAAGACCAGATAGGCCAAGGAAATGTAGATTGTATTTAGGAATTCTTTGTCTTTTTTGGGGGGGGGGTGATAACATTACTAAAACTATTACTGATACATTTTCCACTTTTACAAACAAAAAACAATTCACAGGAGATGCTAAAAATGATCAGACTATTGAAGTTAATTATACTGTGGCTCCCCTCTTCCCCCTCCCTCCCCTTCTGTGTATGTATATGTGTGTGTG
Source organism: Neodon shergylaensis (assembly GCA_025134845.1). Taxonomy (NCBI): domain Eukaryota; kingdom Metazoa; phylum Chordata; class Mammalia; order Rodentia; family Cricetidae; genus Neodon; species Neodon shergylaensis. Next base: position 8,759,938 of record JABTXL010000003.1, on the reverse strand, counting down.
AGAGAGAAAGAGTGAGAGAGAGAGAGAGAGAGAGAGAGAGAGAGAGAGGGAGATCCCCAAATCCAAGCCAATTAATGCTTTTTTTGTATCATTAGAACTAGATCTGGTCACCTGTTGACAACAGAAATAGAAAAGAAACAAAGCCAAAGGCTGGGATGAGGACAAAATAATAGAAAATAATGGATGTCAACAATAAATTATCAAAACAATAATCATGTTTAGCCAATCCCTTTGTGGGAAACCGTCATTACGATGCCAGTGCCAGCTGTCTGAAACTTTAATTTAAGTGCTTGCTTGAGGCGAGCAATTTGGAATGCTAGTTTAGAATGTTTTATAGCCCCAGCAATATGTTTTACTAACCTCAGATACTGTGCTGATGCTTTCAATAGTAACTATATAATTTGTACATGGGGGCTTGAGGGTGAGCTTGACTTTCTGTTAAAAGGGTCTTCTGTACAATGCAAGTGCAGGAACTTCTGGCTACCTGGGATAGTCCAGTCTACGTGGCCTTTGGCACTAGGTATACCTGCCACAGATGAGATTTAAGGATATTAACTTTAACTTTAAGTACATTCTTTCACGTTGTTTGCACAGAAACAGAAATTCTCCATTGGAAACTAAGGAGCCCGTGGCTTAGCATCAGGTGGTCAATAAACTTTACTTGAGTCCTGTACAAGCAATCGCTCTCTTAACGTAAGACAACCCAAAATCAGGCAGAATTATGTTCTGTTGCATTATCAAGAGCACGTTTCTGTATTTCCCTGATGGTGGGTTAGCACTGAAATTATATAGTAAGATAATATTAATGTTGCCTTTAAGTGCAACATTATGCTTGCCTTAGTTACTTTTCTTGTTGCTATGGTAAAATATTCTGACACCTGATTATAGTTCAAGGTGGAGCCCATCGTGATGGGGAAGGAAGCTTGAAGCAGCTGCTTATATAGAATCTACTGTTGGGAACACACAGCAGTGAATGCCTGCTGCTTCACAGCTCTCTCTTCCTCCTGTGCAGTCGAGGCTCCCAACGAGGGAATGGTGTTTCCTACAGTTGACAGGGTTTTCCACGCCCACTAATGCTCTCAAGATAGTCCCACAGAGGCAGTCCCAGAAGCCCATCTCTCAGGTGATTCAAGATGTCAGCCAATTGACAATCAGCCCTATAGCAAGACTCTAGCACATAACCCATCTCTAAGAATTTTTGAAACTGTCCTTCTCATACTTACTTGATATAAGCTACGAACGCTGGACACGTGATGCTAATTTAAGATTAATTACAAATTTCATTACTATTCTAATATTTTTAAGAGAGTGTGTACACAGCTGTGAGGTTAACATTAATGACATTATTTGCCTGTTCAGAATTTGTGAACCATGTTGCGTTCCCTACCCCATACTCATAAGAGCGTTCCTGTTAGGGTTAATGTAATCTTAGAGTTGAATAATCAGATCTGTGAGGTTATATGTTTTCTGAAATCAGCACGAAAAACTATCCAGCACACTTTATGGCACTTTATGTTTCCTTTAAAAATATCAATTGAAACACCCAAAATATGAAATATCATACAATTCTATATCTAAGTCCTGAGAAAAAAAGTATTCCAAGTGGAGATCCCTGATATCTAATAGAATGGCAGCTAATCACCGCGGATCCTTTCCAGGTTCGAAAACGTCAGTTCTAGAAGCGGCAACTGATGATCTGCAGTATACAAACCTCCTGGTAGGAACAGTGGTACAACATGTGACACCTATGGTCACCATCCATGCACTAGATAGTTCCCTGGCAACAGCCTCTTCCTGTGGATCAATTCAGATGGTATCCATTACCTCATGAGTGACTCTAACGGAAGAACTTCACTTACAAGTAGTACTGTTCACATACGTAGACATGTGCACTTCTGGTAGAATGTGTATATGTCATTCCCTAGAACAGTATGTAGCCCAGAAGAGAGACTTTATAAATATGAGGTGTATGAATCAATATCAATACACTTTATTGGAACTGGCCAGGCTCGCCTCCTTAAGGTGTTTTAGAACAAATGTTTATGCAAAACAATAGCTCCTCCTCTCTCTCCAAAGTATCGGCTTTGTAATTCTAGACGCTTGTGTATGAATTTATAGCAGGCCCTGTTTGAAATTACTATCCCGAGAAACCAACGCTCTACTTAATTGGCATCTGCAATGCAACTTTTCAATTAATTAGTATTTTCTTACAGAGGCAAGGGTATCATTGATGTACGACATATGATATTTACCACTTTTACGCTTCTGTGAAAATGTTTTTGTAGGACATGGGCAAAAGGGATTCATCAAAAAGCTTCCGTTATCTGCATAGCACAAAGAGTCAAGTCGGAGGGGTACTGCCCAGCAGACATTCGAAATGGGGGATGCTTGGGTAGAATGGAACATTCTTCTGAAAACCAGGCTAGGATTCCTAAAGTTCAACACTCTACAAACGACCATAGATGTGAACTAAAATGAGTTGAGTCTGTCCACCAGTTTCCATCCACTTAAATAGCTTGGCCACCTGGCAGTTCAAAGTGGCTGTTAATATGGCATAGAATTTTGGAGCTGGAATTGGTATGACTTTGCATTCTTGCTTTGCAGGATATGTTGGTTTTCACTTAGCAACCAATATTGGAAACTTGAAAAAAAAGTTAATCTTAGTTTATCACCCAGAAGTACAATCAGAAACACTGCACTTTTGTTCATTTAAACACATTTTCCATTAGAATAAATAGGACCGTTTTTGCATTGAGATAGTGTCCTTCCATGTGTTTCCTCTTGTGGTTCCTTAGCTCCTGTTTCCAAATGCTGCAAGCATCCAATCATGTCTTTTCCCTCCTAGCTGTCATGCTGGCTCAGGCCTTCACATCAATCTTTTGATTTCTGCAAAGGCTTAGTGAAAAGTTACGGCTAGTTTGTTTTCGCTATCGTCCTTAAATGACATTAAACCTTTCTATTTTCTGGTGCAATGTTTTGCAGACTACCTAGCTTTCCCACCAACTGTCTAAGCAGAACTCATTCGTTCATGGATTTATTTCTTTATTCACCCATTGAGTCACTATGATCTCTTCCATACTGTCCAGCGAGTAGGCATTGTATAAGTAGTAGATGATAGGTCCTCACTACTCCACATAAAAGGTGACAATCTAGTTAAAGAGACAGGACCCGCACAAAGAAAATTCTGGCTCTGTTTCTTATTAGCCTTATTTTAGGGCAAGTGGGTTGATCTAGTTGTGCCTTGGTTTATATTACTGTAAAGTCAGCAAATGACATTATTTCGGGGAATTGTGATAAAGACTAATGAGATAATATACATTTGTCTAGGACACCGTTAGTTAGTGAAAACATTCAATAATAGTTCATTACCATGTAAAAGCCAAGAATAAAGAAACGCAGTATAAAAAATTTACTATTGAATAAAAGAAGGAAAAGAGGAACGGGTTAAGATCTCCCACAGCTAAGAATTGAGCAATCCCTTCTACCAGTTGATACTCTCAGAGGATCCCTTTGGTCCAGGCATCTGGAGCAGTGGCTGGAGATATTATGGGTTGAGGAGAGGGGAGGGACAGGAAGACCCAAGTCCTGGAATAGTCTAAGGACTGACAGTCACTCATCAGAACAGATAGATCATTGTCATAAGAGTGTCCTCTTCCTGTGTGCTAGCCTGGAAAGTTGGTGGCATTTCATCACCCGGTGCTTGGGAGAGCTTTTCTCACATGCCTTGTTGGGGTAGGGAGCATACAGACTGTACTGAGAGACATTTTGTCATACCTGCCCATGCTTTGCTGGCACCTTATGATATCACACTGCAGGAAAATACTTTGGTGGGGATTTGGTCCTCCTGCATCATAGGTGAGAGCAAGAGCAAGGGTCTTTGCGGATCCAGTACATGGCACCCTGACCAGCACAAAATACTAAGCAGATTTAGTAAGGATGATTGATTAGTCAAAGGCGTAACGCGAGTTATTATAAGAAAGGCAGGAAACATAAGGCCTCAGGGCCTGATTTACTCTGCTAGATTTCGAGGGGCTCTGTGCCTTTGTCATGCTGTATTCATAGACTTCGGAGTGAGAGGGGCTCTCTGAACCCCATCATCTACTGTCCAGAGAAAATGGACAGAGGTCCTTTGGGTCTTGAAGAGGAATGCTCATCTTGGGATGGAGGCAAAGTTCAGGACCAAGGAATCCCCGTTGTTGGAAGAACAGCCCAAACTCTATCAAGCTGAAATGGACTTGGCTGGACCTTAAAAGTACTAAACTTGTGATGGAAAGCTAAGTAAGGGAACTTGCCCTTCTAGCAAAGGATACAATAAATTACATCAACAAGAAATAATTCAGGGATCACAAACCTTCCCCCTGGCCTCTTTGTTTGCACCAGCATACCATAGGAACAAAGAACTTTATAAAGGAAAAATCATGAGCTGGGTAAAAGGCTTGCTGTACAAGCATGAGAAACTGAGTTCAGATTCCTGGAATGCTCATAAAAAGCTGGGCAGGGCACCATGTGCCTATACCTTTAGGACTGGCCTTCATGCACACAGCACAGGTAGAATACCTGAACACACACAAGTACACACACACACACACACACACACACACACAAAACTACAGTAACTAAAAAAAAAAGCATTGTCAATCAGAAATACGCACCTTCAAACACTCAACAGAGTATACTAGGAAGATAAAAGATTATCTAAGTTTTAATCTTGGTTATTTTAGAATCAAGTGGAATTCATGTAGGCATTTGGTAGTTCCCTTGCTTTCACAGAATGCAGCAAAACTCTCAGAGTTGAAACTACATTGCTCTAACTGAGGTTGAAAACGTCACTGGAAAGAGAGACATATTTGGAGCTAATCTACATGGGAAGTAGAAAAAGACAAGATCTCTTGAGTAAATTGGGAGCGTGGGGATCATGGGGGAGGGTAAAAGGAGAGGGGAGAGGAAGGGAGGGGAGTGGAGAAAAATATGTAGCTCAATAAAAGCAATAAAAATAAACAAATAAATAAATAGAATAGAAAAAAAAATTTAAAAAGCTACTGGAAAGTTATGAAGACTGATTATAGCATCTTTTATCCATTCCTTTTTTGGTTTATTATTTTCTTTTCTGACCCTCAAAAATGGCACAAACCAGGAAAAGCCTTCATACCATAGAAAACTTTATTTGAAAAATACTGACACACATTGGCTAGTTGAGAATGTAAACCCCTTCTATATTATAGAGTAAAAATGTAAAATTTTAAAAAATCAAGAGGTTATCAGCCAAGCAATTTGTGTTTCATTGCAACATGAATTAAGTGGTTAGAATTGGCTGTGTTGCAATCTAGTTGACACCTGCCAGAAGCCTTGGGTCATCTTTCTTCCATTAGTAGGGGTCTCCCGTTCCACCATCCTCTCCATACCCATATTCATCTGAGACATAATTGAGCACTTCTTGTCACTCTTGTCTAGTAATGGGATCTTCACTCACAGAAACCCAGAGTCTGCCTTTTCCTTGTTCCGTAAAGAGAAAATATTATTTCTTTTCAGGGACAGAAAAGCAAAAGCTACAGGGGAAAGCCAGGGCTCTAACTTCATGTCATTTAATAGTCCTTTTTTGGGGTGTGTGTGGGGTTTCCAAGACAGGGTTTTTCTGTGGCTTTGGAGCCTGTCCTGGAACTAGCTCTTGTAGACCAGGCTGGTCTCGAACTCACAGAGATCCGCCTGCCTCTGCCTCCTGAGTGCTGGGATTAAAGGCGTGCGCCACCATTGCCCGGCTTCATCTAGTGTTCTTTCATTTACGGTCTAGCCCAGGAGCTCCCAGTCGTCCTACTGCTAAAACACAGAATTGCTCTGCAACCAAATTACTGTAAAGTCTCCATTTGGGGCTGATCTACCTTAATCCCAAAGGACTGTGGGAGACAGTGAACACTTTGCCAGGTGCAAGACAAAGTGAGACAACTAATGACCATAACGTGTTTTCAAGAAATGAAGGGTAGACTTTGCATTTGCTTTCAGTGCAAACAAACGTCAAATTGTGGTTTGCGGTTCTCGTCTTAGTTTGTGCACAGGTCTGCTGATTTAGTTCACACTGAGGTCAGTCCACACATCCTGCACCTACAGTAGTCTTTCAATGGTTGTGGGGAAGGTAATGAAGTGAATATTTTGAATCCATTCATCAGACTTTCAGCTTTCACTGATTCCTCATTGGTTTTAGAGCTGTCAGAATAGAAAGGAGTTAGTTTCTCTTTTATGTGAACAAATGGTTCTACCTTTTGGTATGTGGGACTAAACTCAAAGGTTTGTTTTAAGTCCTTTCCTAAATGCATTTTTGAATCTGAAAAATCTACTTGGCTGGTTATGAAATCAATAGCACATGATAAAGGGGAAAACCACATCTTCAGGATGCATTTGAGAAGAAAAGATGAACCTTTGTGCTTCATGGGTACTTCTTATTCACAAAAACCTATTTCTTAAATCATTTTTTACTTTTCTGTGAGTTCCCCATACATACACGAAGAAGCCAGAGGAGCATGTTTGATGTCTTCCTCTAACACTGTCCACATTATTTTTTTGAGATAAGGTCTCTCACTGAACCAAAGTCGGCCATTTTGACAGGCTAACTGACCACCAAGCTCCTGGGTTCTACTTGTCTCTGGTCCCCACGTTAGAGGTATAGACACATGCATCCATGCCCATAGAGTAAGTGAGTGCTTAAACAGGTCCTCTAGCTCTCGCAGTAATAAGTCTTGCCCACTGAGCCATCTCTCTAGCCTTTCTGTACAGTTTCAAAAGCACTAAAGTCAAGTTGATGTTACTGAGTAATTCTTATCCAAGACAACCCTGTGATTTGCAGTAGAATTCAAGCACGGTCTAGTTACTTCACTTGTTTTAGGTTCATTTCAACATGTTTATAGTTGCATTTGTATCTTCAGCTAGCCAGCAGAAATAAATGAATAAAACCGCTTGGAACATCGCATGTTTTCTCTTCATTCATCAAGATAACCTTGATGCATATACGGTATGCATTATTAACTAGTTACTATTCATTTTGCGTATGTATATTTATAGACTTGTCATACAAATATATGTAGTACCACATGTATATACAATAGATTCAGAGCTGTGTGCCTATATCATTTAATTAAATGTATGTACTATAATACATATTTAGTTTAAAAGATATTTAATTTAGCATATTGAAAATACATCATTTCTCATATTGGGTATAAGTATATAGCCAAATGAGGTCAAGGGGGCTGTTTGCTGTGAACGGTGTCGGGCTTTCCCATTTCGGTTCCCCTTCAGTGCAAAAACATATTCTTCATTTAAAAAATGATTCTGCCACTTTTGTTCCATTGAATGCATTACGTGCCAAATCCCCGAGTCATACCCTTTTGCCTACTCTGAAATTTGTGCCAAGTTCTGTCTGCAAGGCAAAGCAGAGATAAACACCTTTTACTAACACTTCGATCTTTTGCTCAAATTTGAGGGCACCCTTGCACCAGCTTCCGACAACACCCCTTTCTAGAGCCCATGCTCTCCTCTTCCTATTTTCTCCCAGAATGTTTGCAAACATTCTGTGTAACTGGCAAGTTGTTTGTTCTGCCTTTGCAATGCAGTCTGCCTAATGCAATTATTTGTAAACTGCCGCCATAACTCTTCCTTGGGTAATGTCTGCAAACTGTTTACTAAACAGTAAACTCAATCATGCATCCATTGTTGCAAATGTCTCCAAATGGCTTCAGAGCAGAGCTGACTTGACATTTTTGCCTCTTTGCAAAGCCATGGGGGCTGTTTTCTGAATACACACCAAGTTCCCTCACATTTAGTTATTCTGTTTTCTATTCCTCCTCTAACCTATTACAGATGGGCATGGCTTCTTATCTGGGTCAATGCACTAACCACATACTGGTGCATCTAAAGGAAACTGGGTAAGCACTAAGCCATTCCTCTCCACCAAATAAGGAGAAAGTAGGAATCATGGCACGGACAAGAGTCCAAGAATTAAGTATTGCTTGGGTATTCACTGAGTATGTTAACCAAGTCCACGCTTGCCTCATCCAAGCATGGCTTTGTCTTAAAAATCAGACTCGGGTGATAAGGGAATGAAGAAAGGACAGACACATATACAGAAAAGCTGGGGTTGGATCATCCATGTGCTCTCTGATGGAATCTCACCTGCATGCAACAACCTTAGACTTTGTCATAATTATTTCACATAACATGGGGGGAGGAGTGGGATTGGCAGGAGGCCTCTGCAGAGGAGTAGTCTCAGTGTGCTAAAACCCTGGAGGAGGAAGCCATGGGCAATGATTTCTGTACACTCTATCAGCGTTCACACTTGGACCAGAGGAAGGCTCTGCCAATCGCCTGAGCCTGACCTGGGGAAGGCTTTACCAATTCCCATGACTGGGAGGTACTGGGATCTTGGTCAATAATGACACACATTCCTTTAGGACTTCATATACCCCTTACACATTCACTCAGGGCTTCCCCCTCTACACGTACTCTGTTAAAGGCACTGTGTGACTCTTCCTGAGAGATGTGTTGTAAAGACGTGGCTCTATCCATTTGAGTCAATATTGGGCATGATCGTGAGAGGATGAAGATAGGTCAAAATAACTTGTAACTGTCGATCTAGAGAGCTGAGGGAATTACAGTATTCCTATTCAGAGTAGACCAAAGTGACGTAATCTTACTTGGGGAAGAATATGAAAAACACTACATACAATATTTGGGGGCAGAGTCAACAGCAAAAGATTTTAACAGAACAGTCTATCAGAATCGCTTATCTGAGAGTTTCTGTTGGCAGGTGATACCAGTTTTGGAATAAACAGGGTTTCTCATTGTAGGGGATAAGAGAGGAGGGCTGACTCTTATATAAAGGAAACTTTTAGTGGAGAGCTGATGGAGGAGGGTCATCTTTCTATCTGTTGTTTCATTGGTTAAGTAATAAAGAAACTGCTTGGCCTCTGATAGGGCAGAATTTAGATAGGTGGAGTAAACAGAACAGAATGCTGGGAGAAAGAAGCAGAGTCTAGGAGTCGCCATGATTCTCCTACTCCAGACAGATGCAGGTTAAGATCTTCTCTGGTAAGCCACCTTGTGGGCTACACAGATTATTAAAAATGGGTTAGATCAATATGTAAGAGCTAGCCAATAAGAGGCTGGAACTAATGGACCAGGCAGTGTTTAAAAGAATACAGTTTCCGTATAATTATTTCTAGGCATAAGCTAGCCATGCGGGAGCTGGGGCGGCCGGGTGCTAGGAATGTAGCCCTCTGCTCCTCATCTGCAACAGAGAGCGGGAGGCGGGAAACATTTATGAGGGAAACAGATACTGGAAATGTCTCAGGATGTCAGGGTGGGCCACCGTGAATGGCGCTATCACAGGCATGGAGAAGACAGCAAGAGCACACTCTTCACACTGATGGTGGATTGGGCTGTCACAGGCATGGAGAAGGCAGCAAAAGCACACTGATCATCACACTGATGGTGGAATGGACTATCACTGGAATCACCTAAGCAAACTCAAGGCCATGGGTCAATCTGATGGGTGAAGATGCTAGAAAAGGCAAGGGGAACTCTAGTGGCTGCCTCCACACTGGCAGATTTTAGCTCTGAAGGGAGAGAGGCTGAGAAGGGACCAGTGAAACACCCTGAATTTGCCCATTGTTCCTCTGTTTCCAATCTTGCTTCAGCACAGCACTTCTAAATCATTAACATCTCCATACCATCCTCAGGGATCTACTTACAAAACTGCCAGCTTAATTAATAGAGAAAATAGAAGCAATTGGGGAAGGGTTTGCACACGTTTGTCCCTGCGCCACCGTCTATATTGTCAATCTACTGTTCTTCCCATCCCTTTTTGCATTCTCCAGGATGCTCCAGCAATTTCCTGTTCTCATAGAATCAGTGTCCCAGTATTTATGTTCCGATGCCCTTGTGTTCTTTGCTGTTCATGACACTGTCTTTCTCCAGCTCCTGCCTACAGTTGTAGCTTCCCTCTCCTCTTTTCTAGCCTTCCTGAGTTCTTCATTGCAGCTTTCCACAGCTCACCTCGTCCCTGAAAGAGGTCATAGAAGCTGAGCCATGATGTTCCCATTGGTAAATCCACAGGTAGATATCTATGTCTCACCTTACACGTCACTGGTATCCCAAAACTTTGCCTTGTTTCAACTTCCAGATACAGTTTTCTCTTGGTTTTTCTCCATTCTGGATATATTTTGTGTCTTATTGCTATAACCTTCTCATGTGGCTAACTCCTGTGTAGCATCATGGGACAATTTGTTTTTTGACTGTATCTCATCTTTATCTCCTTCTATGGGAGCTTCCTGACTTTAGCTTTAATTACCATGTAAATATGGATAATTCCAAAATAGTGTCTCTCCACTCCAGATATTATGTGTGAGCTTGAATCCCTGTGGAAATCCAAATAGCAACACTAAACCAGCATTATGTAAACCACCACTCCCTTCTGAAAGTCCAAATTTGTACAGTTTTGAGTTTTGGGGTTCTTTTTTCTTCTCTCCTTTTTCTCTTCACGTTTTTGTCTTTCACTTTATTCTTTGTTTTGTGAATTATTCATTTATTTGGATATCTCATTTATTTATTTGGAGTCTCAGTATGATGTACTGAACTCACCATGTTGACCAGGTTAGCCTGGAACCTGCCACAGTCTGTCTTCTGTGTCTTGGATGCTGGAATTACAGGTGTTCACCACTAAACCTGATTTCGAGGGCTTTTTGTTTCTCTTTTTGTTTGTTTTGACTTAGTTTTTCTCTTGGTAGGCAGCAACTTCCTTCATCCAGTTGCCCAGGAAAAGACAACGTGAATGTTCCCTGTTCTTTATTTCATGCCATGGTCTAATCTATCATCAAATATTGTCAAATCTATCATCAAGTTTGAAAGAGTTAGTATCTAATCCCTTATAGTCATAGTCAGCATCACTGTCTTATTCGAAATAATTTTCATTTTCTTTCTGGAACAAAGTACTGGTCTTCCACCTGCTCATCCTGCCTACCCAAGAATCTCTTCTCGACAGCAGTCAATACTAGCTTATGAAAACAGTATCCATGGTAGTCTTCTGCAAAGAGGCCTATGATAAAGTCTAAAGCACTGGTTCTCAACCCTCCTAACGCTATGACCCTTTAATACAGTGAGTGCCTCATGTTGTGGTGACTTCCAACCATAAAATTGTTTTTGTTGCTACTTTATAACTGTAATTTTGCTACTGTTATGAATCCTAAGGCAAACAGCCATGTTTTCCGATGTTCTCTGGGGGTTGCGACCCACAGGCTGAGAAGCCAACTGATCTAAAGTCATTGTGGTTACTGTAAAGCTTCAACATCATTTTCTTCACTAACTTTCACTTACGCTGTGTTAAATTTCCGGGCCTCTTGTGTGCCTCTAGGCAAATTTAGTATTTTAAGCTCTGTGAGTGTTCTGTTCCCTCTTACCGCTACAATCTTCTGTCCACGTCTACATGATTTGATCCTTCACTTCCTTACAAGCCTATTTCAGGGAAGCCGTATCTGAAGCCTTTCCTAGAGGGCAATCCATTTCCTTGTTTCAAGAACAGGTATGCATGCAACACAACGCCCAGGGTCCATTCTTAATCTTCTTCCCCGTCTGCTCAGAACATCAACTTCTGCCCGATGATACTCACTTCTTTGTGCACATTTGCTTCCATCCCATCAAATGCATGGTTTGTAAATGCTGGCCTTTATTTTTGTCATGGTTGCCTTCTTTGTGGACCACTTAGATAGGTGCTCTGACAAATGGCTCATGTTCAATCCGTGTTCAATGGGGGTAAAACTCAACTAAACAAAAAGAAGTCGGAAAATGCCTAATGTTCTCTGCCTGTGGCTGCTGTCTGAACCAGGGTTTTTCCCAGGTTCTTGGTGTTTTTTTATTTGAAGAATTGGGAAAACGTACACAGGAAAAAAAAAGCGAAGCACCAAAGAAGTTTTATTGAGAGCAAAGGGCAAGTACATGTTGGGTACGCACTATGAAGAGAGGCAGTAGGCACGCTGAGTGAGAGAATACTCACCAGCCCTAGTTGTTATTTGGAGCTTTTCACTATGGAGTCCAAGGAAAGAAGGCGGTGGTTGTTAAGAGTGTAGTGTGGGTGTTCTCTGTTTGATTGACAGGTGTGTTATACCAGCTTTTCTTTATCGTTCATGTTCTTTCCTATGATGCATATGATATTAACTGTATATTTGCCCAGTTATGCAAAGTCATAGATGTAAGATGGAATTCCCCCAAAAAGTTCACTCAGAGGACATAGTTAGATTTACTGTGTATGCATCCAAACCAGCCCAGTCTGGATCCTGGATCTATCTTGGCATATGTTTAGTAGAAACGGGCAATTACCCAGCAGTTGTAAAGAGGGGCAAACTATTTCCCTTGTTTCAAGAACAGCTATGCACGCATCCTGGCATGGGTGGGAATGTTCTAGGTTGCCGAGGGCACTGTTAGGAGAGGAGTGTGCACATAGCTCAAACCAAGCGGGGTTCCAGGTTGCTAAGCCATCCCAATGCTTGCTTCCTTCTACTCGCATACTACCTAAGACATCATCAGCTCAGCTAGCATCTATGGAATGATTGAGAAGTTTCTAGAACTGATGAGACTTATAACTGCCTATATGCTGAAGTCAAGAACCAGTGAGAGAAAAGATACTGTTGAGTACCAGTTTGGGAACATGGACTATGTGCTCATCAATAGAGCTGTGAAAATAAGGGCACCAGAGAATCTTGTGTCATCATGATATTGCTCAAAGAACTCTTACAGGGAAGGGCAGAACAGACAGACTGACTGCTCCCAGGCAAGGTGACGAGAAATACTCCCAAGAGTAGCAGCACCACTAAGAAACTGAATCCAGGCAATCAATCAAAATGAGAAGGCCAAACAAACCACAAACATCCAAGAACTAGAATCCAATTGAGGAAGACTCACACCTGAAGCTAGCTCATAGACAGGTAGCATCTAAAAGTCAGATTGAGGCAAGGCGGAGTAGCAACAAGAGAACAAGTCAGCCATACATATAGCCATCTAAGTTAGAGGAGAGTGCTCTCAGGAACGCAAGCTCTGCCTCTGGGTTACAGAAAAACAGAGCGTAAGTACAACACATGCTCCAGGCACTTAGGTTCCAACACAAATCTGTACCTACACGAGGCCAACTCTATCTCTCTCAGGCCTAGTACCTGTATCAGGCAGTTTCTGATCAAGTATGAGTGCTTGCTTGTGCGACGTAAGATATCAGCACAATCTCTGATTGGCCCGCAAGGCAAAGGCCTCCTTATGGAAGAAACCCCCCTTTGGGTTTTCCAAACCAAACCATTAGAATCAGATATGGCCTACTTGTAGAACTGGCCACAAAATACAACTTATAAAGTTTTTCCAAACCATTTAACCAACCAGCAAGACTCTTGGCTTTCCAAGGAGTCCGGCTCCAAACCCACAATCCCCAGGCCTTCCACATGCACGTTGATCAGAAAACAGCTCCCACCAACCCACCCCTTCCCCAACCTCCATGACCAGATAGACCATTCTGGAGGCTCTCAGTCACGGCGAAAATCATGCTTTGGTTTCCACACATCTCAGTCTCAGAGCACAAACCTCTACTGCAAAACTGCTAAGCAAATCATCAAAGGTCATTTAAGAAACGCGACACTTACTTGAATCAATGTCTTCTTCAGGCTTTTGAAGGGTGCAGCAGGCATAAAATTTAATATTGATTGTTGGGGTGCATTCTGTTCCCCCTTTCAGAGGCATTTCAGAATGACAAATACTTTTTTGATTATATGATCTCTAGCATGGCACACCAGTCCTGGGCCTTCCTCTTTTCCTGGCCACTTGTCTCTGTAGTTTCTGCCCGCCTTAAATTTCCTACTCGCTGCCGTCGTCCCCTTCTGCTCACTTCTCTTAGCTCCTGCTCTAATTTCAGCTGTCATTTCCCCTGCTCTCTCGAGTGCTCTGAGCTCCTGTTCTAATTTCTCCAGCCTTCTCCCAGTGCTGTCCTCCTTTCTGCCTCCCTGACCGGCTCTCTCCTGCCCGCCTTCCCTTTCTTGCTCTTCCAGATCCCAACAGAACCTTCATCTTAGCTTTCGCTGCCATGTCTGTGCGCTGCGGAGTGTTACAAGCAGCTTTGTCACACCATGCCATGCCCTGGCCGGTGGAATATATCCCAGAATTGTGGGACATGTTTTACCTTCAAATTTGAACCCTGTCTCCCCTAAATATTTTCTTTCCCCGTTTTTTTTTTTTTTTTTTTTTTTGTGGATACTACTTTCAATCAGTGTAACCTACTAAGATTTCTGCCTTGACTGGTGATAACAAAATACAGACAGTTGTTTTGAAGACTCGGAATTCCATTGTGATTCTGAACCAGTTCAGCTGTGAGAGTGAGGTTGAGAAAGAGTCCCGGGAAGTTTCCAGGTGGCTTTGGCAATCACGTTCAGAATCCACCAGAAATCCCAACAGCACTCAAATGAAGACGAAGTTACTTCTTTGTAAGAGACGTTTCTCCTGGGTCTTTCTCTCACCTCAGTTGTGTATAAGAAACAATGCACTCTTGTTAATCACAAGCGAAGTAATCTGTCTTATTCCCAAAGCAACACACTGAGTGTATTAATCGCAAGCTCTCCTCAGGGCATTCAGAATGCACTGGCCAGGGTTCGCATGAAAAAAAAATCCCCAAAGAGTTTGACAGAGGGATGGGGAAGGGACATCTATGGATGGCTGTTCAGAAAGCCCAGGCTGTTTATTTAAAACTGTCCCTGCTTTGGGATTTGAAGAGTTCTGTATTAAGACACGTGTTGGTACCAATGCACTTAGCGACTGCACTGAGAGTCATTTGACCTCTGGGATGCTTTCTTAGGGTGAGGACATCTTCTAGCCTTATAAAGACTTTTCTTATTATCAGTTTGCAAATTAAGTCCCTTACCCAGTCACCTGGTGGATTCCAAGAGACTGTTTTTATTTTATGCCATTAACTGGTTGTTTTTAGCAGAACGCTTTTTCACCTGGAGCCCAGCACTGAAGTTTATTAAGAAGGAAAACGTTGCTATCGATGAGGATAGAGTTGAAAACTAATATCCACCCCCAATGCTATTTTTTTAAGGCATCGCCACCCTTTCTGGAGCTAATTTCAAAACACTTGACCAAAACATGAAGGACATACTCTACTCCGCTGTGGATTATTATCCTTATCTCTTACAGATGGTAAATGAAAGTTTGGGGTTGTGACATTCAACCCACATTGACTCAATAAACTCTCTGAGTGTCCACTTTGTGCCCAGCCCTGTGATGACGGGTGCAGGGGTCAGGCAGATGAATAAGCCCAGTTCCTTCTCTGGAGGCACTTCCCGTTAAAGGTCATGTCAAGGGTCAAACCAAAAGCCTAAGTCTCAGCTGAAAGCCTCAAACCCAAATACTCTTCTTAAACACACTAACTCCAAAGCTAAATCACCCCAGGGCATGTACCGTGAAGAAATGAGCATAAAACATACAAATAATAGGGTGTGCCCGTGTTAAATTTTCCTCTTATGATTTTCCAAATTGACAGACTATATTCCAACTTCTCAAATGCATGGTGGAGACAGGCGAGATCGAAAGGCAAATTCAGCCCCGTGTAACTTTCTGATGTTTCCCTGCTTCTAATTAAGCTATTTTCCTTTTCTAACCATCTCCAGGTTTTCCCCCCTCCATGAGAAGGAAGGCAAAGACAAAAACAAAAACAGAGGGGAGGGGGAGACTCCTAGCTCTGTGGAGAAACAGGAAGTTATGTGAAACCCTATTTGCCTTCTCGGCTGTGAAGAAGTCCGCTGAAGAGGCACAACCATGCACTGTGCTATGTAAACCACCTACAAAAGTGGCAGGGCTCACCGTGGGAAAAGAAGGACCTCTTGGGCCCAGGGTGACAAGAATCACTGCATTCAGGCACCTCTAGATGAAAATGGAAACCACGGAGCACTCAGCAATTTCAGGGGTCTTGATATTTTCTTCCTCTCCTCTCCTCTCCTCTCCTCTCCTCTCCTCTCCTCTCCTCTCCTCTC
>JABTXL010000003.1:8712436-8743888 GCA_025134845.1 Neodon shergylaensis | reverse complement strand
TCCTCTCCTCTCCTCTCCTCTCCTCTCCTCTCCTCTCCTCTCCTCTCTCCCTCCGTCCCTCCCTCCCTCCCCCCTGTCCCTCCCTCCCTCCCTCTCTCTGTTTCTCTTTATCCATCTTATAAATTTTGAAACAAGAAGCCATTAGGTATGCCAGTCTTCCCAAATGGAGTCTAGTCATCTCAACTGAGTCCAGCCCATTGAGTCTAGACTATGAAGCTCTTGTAATTGGATGATGCCAACAATGCTGAGATTTTTTTCCCCCTCTATGGTTGTAATGACAAAAATTAAGAAGGAAGTAGTATTTACAACAGGAAGGTTCAGCTTGCTTTCCCCCTGGTTCCCGGTCACTGATGGAGGCCACAGCACTGGGCCAGCAGATCTTTTGGGGGTTAGACCTGTATGCTTTGCAAAAATGTTCTATGGCGAGAAATCAGGTTTTAAAAGTGGCTGATCAAAGAATCAAAGGATAATTTATTACTACACACTGATATATCTAGAAATTTAGAGAGAGGAAAGAGAGAGAGAGAGAGAATACATTTTCTGCTATTTTGAAGACCTGGCTGCCTTTCGCCGTTTTCATTTTATTGTGTATATTCAGTCATAGAATGGAAATGTCTTTATAGCTTCCATGGTTCCAGATGTAATTCAGCAGAAAATCCTGATTTTAGGCCCATGTGATTGCACGGCCTTGCTGAAATTTCTGTTTCTGTTTGGTCAGTTCAGCATTAGCCACACTGTGCCTACTAAAGAACGTTCTTAGGAGGCAGCGTTTATTCTTTGGGGCAGTCAAGGCATCACTTTATTTATTAGGCCAGCATTTAATTTTCTGCTCAGGGGAAACCGGCGTGGGCAGTGATTCCATCTTCAGTATGCAATGGCAGCTCCTAGCAGGCGTGTTAGGCACAGCTAGCTGGGCCCATGTCCTGAAATCATCTCTGATTCTGAAGAAAGAAAGGAATTGGAAGGCCTAAGAATATGAGTTGCTTTTATTTTCTTAGACACTTCCGGTCCCAGGGCTCCTCAGATTGTGAATCATCCACTAACAGGAGCATTTCTTGCTAAATAGGCCAATCCTCAGAGAATTCCCCCAGCACTATTTGATTCAGTGAATTTGAGATAGAATGGGATTCAATATTTATCTCATTTAAATTCTGTATCTTTTTCAAATTTGCACTTTCATCTTGTGCGTGTGCGATATGTGTGAGGCACATGTGCTAAGATTCTCACGTGAAGTCAGTTTTTCCCTCTCATCTTCATGTGGGCTCCACGGGTCCAACTCAGGTCCTTACACTCTGAAGAACGTGCCTTAGCCAGCTGAGCCATCTCCTCTCTTCCAATTTTGTAGTTTATTTTTTAAATGAGGGCTTTCATTGAAACTTCCTTCTGGGATATCTGTTTTTTTTTTCCTGTATGTAATCTTAATAGTTGTTTGCAGGTTGTAAGCAAACTGCTCATCTCCAGAAGCCTCAGTGTCTGACTTGAGGAAGACAGACAGTTTGACTACACCTACTCAGCCCTTGGAGATTAGCTTGGCTGTTGGTGAAGTAGGATCGTGGGGCAAGTCAGAATGGATGCTCTTGTATGAGACAATGGCTTATATTCTGTCAATCATATTTTAAATAAACGCTGATTGGCCAGTAGCCAGGAAGTAAGTATAGGTGGGTCAACCAGTCTAGAAGTAGAGGCGGGTCAATGAGAACAGGAGAATTCTGGGAAGAAGGAACTCCTAGTAGGCAGTGTGACCCCAGCCACAGAAGAAGCAAGATGTGATTGCCCTGCTGAATAAGGTACTGAGCCACATGGCTAACACAGATAAGAATAATGGGCTAATATAAGTTATATAAGAGTTAATAAGAAGCCTGAGCTAATAGGTCAATCAGTTTATGATTAATGTAGACCTCTGTGTGATTTCTTTGGGAGTTAACAATTGCGGGAACCAGGCAGGACAGAAAATTCAGTCAACAATGCTCTTCAACCATCAATCAAAGTGAGGAACAGAGTTACCACCAAACCAGCAGCAACAAGCATGGGACACAGTCCTGGGTCTCAAAGGCGCTGGATACTCTGTCTCATCTTTAGCCTTTGATGCCACCTCATCATTTTGCTCTCCAGCTTTCCATAAGGCTCAACATCTGTACTTCTTTGCAAGGACTAGGTCTTGGTTTCAGCCTCCCAACTCAGCACTGATGACATGTTAGACTTTCTTCCATGCAGAGTAGAAGTGTCTGAAAGGAAGCAAGTAAGAAACCAGACTACAAGGATTTAATTTGCTGTCAGATCATAGAAGACTTTCAACGTCATGACTCATGTTGTGACTACCTGTTCCTAAGAAGGAGGGGGGAGGGGCGTGAAGTTCATTTAATGAGCGGAATGTCCGCATCCAGTGTTTTCAAGACAATTCTTAAAAGATTATTATTGTTTATAATTGTCATCATCATTATTCTTCATACTGTCATCATCAACGTCATTATGATTCTTTATATTGTCATCATCATCATTATCCTAATCTTTATATGGTATGCATGTGATGTGTATGTGGGTAAGCATGTGTCATGGGACATGGGACATGTGTGGAAGTCAAAGAATGACTTTGCAAAGCCAGCTTTCTTCTTTCTCCTCTGCACAAGTTCCAATGATGATGCCCAGATTGTCAAGTTTGCCAGACAGATGCTCTACCCAGTGAGCCATCTCACCATCCCACATCAGTATGTCAAACCACTCAGAAGAGAGAGGATGGGTGACAGAATAGGGTACAATAAAGACAAGGGTGCAGTGAGAGGGCAAACCAGTGAATCCTTTTGATGTGGGCATCATGAGGGATTCTCAGTGAGGACAAAGGAATACATGGGAAAGATGTCTTCATATTCATGATCAAATTCAGCCTCTACTCGGAGGTGGGGCCAGAAGGAAGAGTTCATGCAGTTTTCAGCTTCCTCCTCAGTCTCTTTGGGGGAACATGAGAGATGCAGTTAACTGAAATTAGATAACAAAATAATATGGCATAAGTGATGAGGTTGGCTTTAGACTACTGACCTACAGGGGGTCTGGAGAATCTGGCTGGAGGCTCAGGATCAAGGTAGATTTGAGGTTGTCATCATTTAGATATAGATGTCTTTGTGTGTCCTTGTTTGCTTGCTTATTTTTCTGTCTCACTTCTTCTCCATATGAGGGACCCCTGTTAAACTAAAAAATAGAGATAAAAATTATAATTTTTTAAAATAATATTTCTTTGTTCAGAGTCATGTTTCTGTGTCCAGCAACATTCTGGCTTTCTATCACACTTCCTGATATATTCTACAGACATGAAGCTCGTCCATATAGTAGTCTTGACCTTGACATGGCAAGGAAAAGACAAAATCCCTACTCTTACAAACCTTATATTCTTGCAAATGGAACTGACAAAAAATGGAGAAAATTGTAAAGTTAAAATCTTGCAAAGCTTGAAGAAAAAATCAGGAGGCAAGAGTTAAGTTTTGTCTGTTATCTTGAAAGTTAACATAGGTAACTTATTTCAAATACTGAAGTGTATTTTATTTTAAATTCGAGGCCACTCGGCATGGTTGAAAGTATGTGAAATCAAGTAGTTTTCCCTTTTCTTCCCTCTGAAAGCTTGATCAACAGCCTCTATGCACGCTTCTTTATGGAAGGGGAGTGTACTGTGTGATGGTTGGTACTCTGTATCCAGTCTCTCCTGGCTGATGCTGCTAGAGATATTTCCCTTCTCTCCACTTCAGTCACGATGAAACTCATTTGTCTCTGGAGGACTCAGGTGGACCAGTTACAGAACAGCTTCTGAAGGAGACATCAACGGGCCTTTTGTCTTCTATGGGGATGGTGCAGTCTCCTTGCTGGCCAAGCTTTAGAAGAGAAACGACCACATTCCTTTTCCTAACCTCACATTTAACTCTGGGCTGAAGCGCTTTTAATCACTATGCTAACCATCTGTGCAGAGGCATAAATCTCAGATTCCAGAAGTCTGATGAATCTGCTAGAACGTAATTAAGCTTAAGCAAATCTCTCTTCCCTCCTCTGGGGTGCTCAGCACACTGTAGAATAAGGCCACGGCTGAGAAAGTTCGCTGTGAGAAGCTATGAATGTGGACTGAATCCACTGGGCATTGCAGACAAATGTTTAACACCTACCTCCATCATCCATTAACTGTGTGGCCTTGAAGGTTGAGTAACTTATTTGGGGTTAATGTTCTTATCTATAACATGATGGTAACAGCATTGATCTCAGGGGGCTATTGCAAAGGTCAAAAGAAATCTCTTGTACAATTGTCTCTGGAGATGTCTCACAGTATTGTACAGCACAACGTTCTCTTAGAAGTTCCACCAAACTATTTGGATGGAGGCTCCAGTGGCCATAGGGATCCTAGAAAGTCTGGCTTCCTTGAGATTTGTTGATGAGAGAATGGTAGATTTTCTCTCTAACCTACACCAATCAGGTTCTTCTTTCCAGTTTTGGCTCTTGCCCTTGAGAGGCAAAAGCCTGGAAGTTCCTAAACTACATAATCAGTGGCAGATCTCAGGAGATCAGCCAATCACAGCTGCTCATTTTCTATGTGACCCCCACAGATGTTTCCCATGTGTCATTTCTCCCCCAAGTTTTGACAAATCAAGTATTTTTCCCATAAGTCTTCCTTTAGTAGCAATTGGCTATGATTGCTCGTATCTGAAACATACATGTAAGAGCCTAAAATTAAATGCTTGATATTCTTCAACATCTGTGCCTTCTAGTATTTTCTGTCTAGAAGGTGCACTTTCATGCACTTGCTACTTAAGTAGATGTCACAACATCTTTATCCTCTAGGATCATAGTAAATGCATCTGAAAGTCACCTGAAAAGCATTTCTTCCAAGCCTTTCTTTGCCTAAACCCTTCTTCTGACTAATCTCTCTCCTTTTCACCTTCTATCTCCTTCTCAACATTTCTTTACCAACTTCAAGTGGTTTTCTTTCAGGTCATTCTTGTTATAGAACTTGAGAGAAGAGAACTCTTCAGATATGGATCTGGTGACGATCTGGTGACGCCTCTACTGTAGTCTTTCATGTCCTCGTTGTCTAGAGAATAAAGTTCCACTCTATCCCATCATAGCCAGGACATGCTTACTTTTAGCCTTGATTACTATCCAGACTCTGCCTCCTGTTCTACTCGTTTCTGCTGCTTCTTTTCCAAATGCATCTTGGGGGTTTTCACAAAAATCAGCTCCTTTTTTCTTTTTCAGCTTCCTTGTCTTCTTCAGCTTCCTCACCTTTTCATACCCATTATTTTCTGCAGAAATTTTCCTGGCACCCCGGGTACTATGATGCAATAAAACATATTTATTTTTGTCTTTGCCCATAGCCCAGCATACAGTTCCTACTATCCTTGAACTCTTGCAGGTGACGAGTTGTTTTGTCACATGCCAGGGAAACAGTGGCAGCTGGGATCTTTTCTTTTGACCCAACTCAGTGGCTGTTTGCTGCTCAGAGGAATCAACCGCTTGATTGGAGTGTTGCAACTTTCAGATCCACCACCTGCTTGACTTCTGCAGAGGAAAGAAGTGCAAAAGTTCTGGTTGATCCTGAGGAGCTAATGACTCATTTAGTCAAGCCTTCCCAATGATGGACTCAGCAAAATCCCAATGGATGAGCCAAAAGGCATAAAGATTATAATGTTGGGCAAATGCTTTCTTATGTGTCCTCTAGCTGCCGGTGTATGCTAGGCGGACGCTGTAAAAAAAAAAACAGAAATAAACAAATGTCAATGCAGACACTATTCTACTCTTAAGGGATGTTTCCTATCCCTTTTAAAATTAAAGTCTCATGCAAGTAGCAGAAAAATACACCACAGAATCTTTAGCTTGATTGTTTCAACTTTTAACAGTAAAGTCAATATGTGCCGTCAACTATCTTCTGGGCATTGCTCTATGATTGCCCGGTTGTTTTATGTACGTGAAACAACAAAACAATATAAGGTGACATACAAAAGATGGAAAAATACATAAAGGAGGCGGGGGAGTTGGCTATGTGCTACCTCGGGCTCTAAAACTCTTCGTATACACTTTACCACGAAGTCTATTAAAGCAAAAATATAGTGGAAATACAATATACTGCAATGAATGTCTTCAAACTAGCAATTTAGCGCAAAAGCTGAGGGCAGTTCTTATGCACCGACTTTTAATACCAAGACGATTTGTGGTCTCACAAAGTTCCTGCCTTAGGCAAAAGTTGTGCTGAGTTCTAACAGGTCTAGTTTGTCGGCTGTCAGAATAATGGAGAATTTGGTAGTGCAGGGGCTGGATGCTGTAAACAGCGGAGATAATTAGAGGGTCGGCAGCGAGGGGAAAGAAGCTGGTTTATATTCGGTTGCAGGCGAAAGTGTTTGTTCAGGAAAGTGCTGGTTGACACAGCATTGACTGGATTTCAGGAGGGGGGATGTCTACAGATAGACGCCTTGCTGTGTTAGTGTTCCATTTTTAGTAGAATACTACTGCCATGGGTATTAAGTTTCAGTTCATGAAATAACTCCTATGTGCCACTTCTCTGTCCATCTAGTGCTTTTGAATATTCATTTTGCAGAAGGAAGGAATAGAATCGGAAAAGATAGGAGCTTTATCCAGTGTCAGTACTTGCAAGCAGTAGAATGCACCCTCAATTGGAAACCCTGTTTCTTCTTCTGCACAGTGATGTCTTCCTGCGCAGCACAGTTAATACGGCTGATGAGTGTTTATACCGACAATCAGGGTATTTGTGTCTTGCTTAAATTTGTAGTAAATATAGAGGCAAAGGTTGATTTTACTGGGCAGGTCTGCTATCAAAAGCGATGTCTCTCACAACTGATTATTAATGAGAATTCAAGAGTTAATGAATTCTAATGATTTGGTATGTGTGTGTGTCTGTTTCTGCATGTGCATGCATGCACATGTGAACATGTATACATGTGCATGTGGAGGCCAGAGGAAATAGGTTTGGTGTGGAAGGTCCTTCTGTCTATGTGTTGCTTTTGTTGGTTAATGAATAAAGAACTGCTTTGAGCCTATAGCAAGGGCAGAACAGAGCTAGATGGGAATAGCTAGGCTGTGTTCTGGGAGAAGAGGGTAGAATCAGAGAGAAGCCATGGAGCCACCTGAGATAGACGCTGGGAACTTTACCTGGTAAGCCACAGTCATGTGGCAATATGCAGATTAATAAAAATGGGTTAAATTAATATAAAATTAAGCCAATAAGAAGCTAGAGCTAATGGGCCAAGCAGTGATTTAATTTATTCAGGTTCTATGTGATTATTTCAGGCCTAAGTTAGCCAGGCAACCAGGAACCAACAAGCAGCCTTCCTCCAACACAAGTTCTTTAACTGAACCCAAAGTTCGCCAGCTCAGCTAGGGTAGCCAGTGAGTGAACACCAAGGTTCTACCTGTATCCACTTCCCCAGCTTTGGGATTAGAGACTTGTGCTGCTATGACCAGCCCTTTACGTGGATGCAAGGGATCTGAACTCAGGCTTGCACAGCAAGCATTTCACCCACTGAACCATCTCCCCAGCCTTATAATTTTACTGTTATCGTATGTGCATGACAATGGAATCTATACCACCCTTTGTAACAGAGCCATCGCCTCTCCTTTGTTAGAAGTCCTTTTTTTGGCTTAGTCGGCCAGGTAGCCAACTCACTACCCCTGTTCTGGGTGGGAGCACCCCACTCTTCCTCCACATGATTCTAAGCCAGCTAAACCATAGCGTGAGAAGGTCAGGAAGTACAAGGATGACTCACCATGGAGTCTGGAATGACCAGCAATAATGTACCAGCTGTTAGTATTTTCCTCTTAACTCCATTGGTGAAGCTAACTGCATGAGAAGTCACCTGCCTGGAAGGAGACAGGGACCAGACAGAGTGGGAACTCTGCCTTGGGAGCTCAACTGAGTACTTGGACCAATCACATTGTTTAAAATCATAAATAACAATTAAAATTTTAGCACATTGTGGAATGCCTGCACTTTTCCTTCCAGAAAGCTACAATAAACTGGGGAATTAACAGGAAATGAAAAATGGATGTCATCATATACAGAGACCTAAGAGGGTGAGATTACCCACTCTGCCAAGCGGTTGTTGAGAGGTGGCATTACGACAAGTACAGCAATGCTCTTCGGCTGGATTAAGGGCCTGTTTACCAAACACTAGATCATTGGAACAAGATGGCTTCCAGATGCTTTTCACCCTCCCGGGCAAAATCAGCTTCCAGCTTCCCTCTCTCACCTTGCTTTTCTCATTTACAGAAATTTGTTCCCCTAATCTACTGGCCTTTGACTCAACCACTTAGAAGCGGCAGGTGCAGCGCCCAGAGTGCTGGCTGAGGAGGAAGGAGCTACTGGTTCTGAGCTAGTCTCTGTGGTTGTCTCTGCTGTGGCCCTGTCTACTCAGTTTGCATAATGGAAGGTCAAGTCTCCCTGAGACCTTCACAAAAACTTCTCAGGTTCTTATGAAGGTCAGTGGATGTACAAAGTGCCTTGCAGTTAGTAAGTGTTTTACTCTGGGCATCTGTATCACGTGACACAGAGGTGTAGCCCTTTTTACATTAGCTATCGCTAGAGCTTAATGGACCCTCTCTTTAACTGTCTTTAACTCTTGGAATCTTGAGCTTTCTACGGGCCAAGGCATCTCTGAAACCATTTTAGGGTCATCCATGCATCACTCCGAACATTCCTTTTGAAAACATTTAAAGAGTAGAGAATAGGAGCCAAAGGGGAAAAGGTACTTTCTGTATTCAAATGAAAAATTCTGAGACCAGTCTACAAATGTCTGCAAATGAGCACAAGCCCATAGATGAATTGAGCCTTGATGCCCACAGTACTGCCTAACTAAAGAATGGTCCTTTATGTAGACATCTTGCTAATCTCATTTGTCAGATCAGTTTCTTATCTTATATTCTGCTTTTTAGAGGAAATATGGGGTAAGACAGACTCTACAGCAATGTACTGAGGTAATCACAGCATAGGCCTAGCCTGTGACTAATTGGCTAATAATGAAAGGATGAAGATTTAGATAATGGCATTAAGGTTTGATACTGTGGGGACTAGTTTTACCTGTTAAGACATAGAGAGGACTAGTCTTACTTGGTAAATCCATTACAGCCTTTGATTGGCATGGCGGTTTGAATGGGAATAGTCCCCACTGGCTCATGAATTTGAATGCTAGGATCCTATTTGATGGAACTGTTTTGGGAGGATTAGGAGGTGTGGCCTTGCTGGCATATTTCACTGGAAATGGACTTTGGATTTCAACATCAATACCAGGCCTAGTTTTTCTTTCTGTGTCTCTCTGTCTCTCTCCCTCCCTCTTTTTCCCTCTCTTTCCCCTCCTCCCCCTCCCTTTCTGCCTCCAACTTGTAGATAAGATATAAACTATCAGCTACTGCTCCAGCTCCATGCCTGTCTGCCTGCTACCATGCTGCTTCTTGCCATGATGGCCAGGGACTCACCCTCTGAAAATGTAAGCAAACTCCCAGTGTAGAGCTTTCTTTTGTGAGTTGTCTTGGTCATAGTGCCTCTTCACAGCCATTGAAAAGTAACTAAGACCATTAGAACCCTCAAAACCATCAAGTTTCCATGAAATAGATTTTCCTGTTCAATTCCACTCAGCCTCCATCAGCCACCACCTGGACCATAGGCATTGCTTCTTCTGAGTGTATTCTAATCATCTAGACTTTTTATTTGCAATTGCTGGCCAGCAATGGAACCATTTTCAACATTCCTCCACCAATGATTAAAGCCCTTCTTCATGCCCCCATGCTCTTAGAATGGGTCATGTTTTCTCACCCCAAATCCCAATTCCTCTTAAATCTGACATGGCTACCCCTTTGGCCTGGTCTTGCTCTCAGCTTCTGCCATTTCTCTCCACACTGGAGTGACCTAGATTTCCCATCAGGCATGGGACTTCATTGGTGCCTCAGGCCTCCTGTCATTCCCTCTGATTGTGCTTCCTCTACCACTGATGCCTGTGACTGGTTCCTTCTCTTCCTTGGTCTTTGCTTAAATGACATCTCTGCAAAGCAGTATTCCTGGTCCATTTTACTGGGCTAGAACCTTTTCTTATTTGTCTTCCATTCTTCTTCTCTCTGTGTGGGATTCAATAAGAAATGGGGGAAGCTTTGCTTGCACTGGGTCTGTTCTGCATTTATTAAACTCTGTGGTTATGTGGTTAAAGCACTCGGAGAACAACCATAAATGGCTGGGTGTGGCTGCATCTCCACAAAACTATGCATGCAAATGTAGGGGGCATATGACCTGCACTTGTTGGCCCTTGACTCCTTGTCTTTGGTGGCATTTACTTCAGCCTTTGGAGGTCTCTGGGCTCACATACTTGCCTGCTGTCTGTCCCCCCAGGTGAAGCAGGAAGCACAGCCCTTTGTTATTCCCTGTGATCCCAGTGCCAGGATGGCCAGCTGGTACATTAGAGATACTCAAAACATACTTTAAAAATTGACAAAATAATAATGTATTCCCACTAGTGTTTAATCGAACATCATCTGTATGTGCGTGTAATATATGTATGTTTTGTTTAGTTTATCTGTTTTTTTAAGCTCCACAGTGAAGGATTTGTAACTGATACATCATCAGTAATTAACACAGTATCTGGCCTGTAGAGACTCAAACAACTAAGAGAGTAAGCCAGTAAAGAAAGAAATGAATGAAGATTGAATATCCCCAGAATTAAAGCATTCAATTCACTGATTTCCCCATTTTTTCCAGTTTATATATTTTTAAATTCATTGCTATTAGCCTATATTAATTATACATAATCATAATGAATTTTATTATTGCATTCTCATATACATATAGTAATGTGGTTTGATAATACTCACTCCCCATTACCCTGTCCTACTCCCCTCTTGCTGCCATTGACCACCTCCCTCTTCCCACCTAGATCCTAGATCTTCACACACACACACACACACACACACACACACACACACGATCAAATGAGTAGTTTAGTGTTGTTTACATGGTCCTGGTGTGGGGTTATTTACAGGAGAATGTGTTTTTTAACTGTGGCTCCACCACTGAAGAAAGCACCCCCCCCCACTTATTGACTACTGACTTCCTTCAGGAAGGGATGGGAACTTGGGAACACTTCTACTCTAGCCACAGCTGTCTGGGGATGGGCTCAAGACAACCTGTAAACAGGCACAATCTTGTGAAGAAGGTCTTTTGCTGGTAAGAATAACTGATGTAAGATCAGGCCTGCAATAGTAATGCCTTGTTCCAAAGACAGCCTTCTACATCACTCCTCTCCCTTCTGTAACTCTTACATTCTTTCTGCCCTATCTTCAGTGATGTCCCTGGAGACTTGGAGGGGCTGACACAAAATCCCTGTTTATGGTTGAGCATTCTTTATGATCCCTAATTCTTAACATTTGACCAGCTATGAGTCTCTCTTTTTTTTCCTACTGACCATTGGAAAAGAGGAACTTCTCTGATCCAAGCTGATGGTAGCATTAATCCATTATTACAAACATAATTATGTAGATGGCAATTTTAGGGAACATCCTGTTCATTTAGCAAAACCAACAGCAGTTGCTTCCCCACAAGAGCCCATGAACCCCCTTTGCCAGCCATGAGTTTTTGATCAGGTTTGCATACCAGATGTAGATTCTTCCCTGCAGAGATTGCCTTAAGTCCAGCCAAGGAGTGTAGCTGCCCTCTACTATTCTGACTTACCAGTATTGCACCAAGGGACATTTCTTGCCTTATCAGCTTGTTCTGTAGCATGCTGAATCCTAAGTCAAGCAAACCTTTCTTTGATAGCAATTTTCCCTCTGTGTCCTCCACAGCACTTTTCTAACCCCTAAGAGCTCATCAGCAGAGGAGAGAATTCACCCCGTTTCCTGCTCGGTTTTCCAATGTCTTCTGACTAACGTGTGCACTGAAAGAAGTGTCCTTTTCCAGCTGACACATTGGTCTTAACCACTGAGTCACCCAAAGAACGAGTAAGTATAGTATGAATGACTAAGTAGAATGTGCCTGCTGGCTCTCTGCATAGTCTAGATTTAAAATCCTATAAATGCTGCACTTTGTAAACTTAGTAAATTCTGCAAATAAAAAAATTGGAAGTCTCCCTAGTCATCACCCTCTAGAGATGTCTCTTCAGCCACTTAGACATGGAATGAGCAGAGCAAGGCCAGGCGTCTCCCAGACAGCTGCTCAGTACATGTCTCTTCTGAATGTTGAACCAGAAGTATCGGATGCAAGATCTCCCAGAGGGCTCAAGGTGGCCCGTGGATACATTTCCTTCCTTGCCATGTGGTTCTGGCATCTGCATCAAGTAATGAGTTAGTTGACTCCTGTTTGTAGTCATATCTCTGTCTCTGTGGGAAAACTATGGACTGCATTTAATGTGTAAGAAAACTGAATAAAGACGCACTTCACCACAGCACAGGAAGAGAGAAACGAGGCATGTGGCATGTCCCACAGTGTGCAAAGCAAGCCTTGCTTTCTTCCAGCCTTTGAATCATTATTAATAGTGTTGCATGTCTACCTCAAACATGCCTGATTTAGATCATAAGTTATCTTGTCACCTAAAACACAGGGGTAAGCCACATTTCTTCCCTAAAGACAAGATAAACCTGCTTGGGTTGCCGGGTGAGTTATTGAAAGTTGAGAAGCACCAGATTGTCATCTGAGCCCTGTATGGGTATTCTCTTCTTGATAGCAGCCTGGGTACATAGTGATAAGAATTTCAGCAAAGCAAATGTAGATATTAGACTATTTGATAGAATCATTTCTGAGCTTCCTGTACATCGTGGAAGCCTGAACGCAGCGTCTGAAATGCTGATCAGATCTTGGGACATCACTGATGTCACTAACTAACTTGGGCTCATAAAGCCATGCATCTTCACATGCAGACTTCTCTGCCTCTCCACTCTCTTGCTCAGGCCCCACTGACTAGGAAACTAGCCTTCTAGAGGCTGATATGAAACAGTGTGGCTGCAGAATTAGCTCTGAGAGCAGAGCAGGGAGGGGACTGCAGATCCTAACTGCGATTTTTATTACTGGTTTTAGATTTAGCTTTCCTGTGAGTCTGTTTCCTCACCTGCAAAATGGGTGAGTCGCAGTCCTAGTCTCAAGGAATTGCTGCAGGGATGTTACAAAGCTTTGTTACGGATGTTGCTTAATACTGAGTGATTATAGACTATAGTTGTTACCATCCAACAATTTCATGGTCTCTAGAGAGAATTTTCAACCTGTGGAGAAAGCCACTTTCAAGAGCTGTGAGAAATGGACACCACACATAACAAAGGCAAGGGACTGCTAGATCATACATCTTTCCACATGAGCTCTATGAGTCATGAAAATGGTGCCTTCTTTAACAGTATCCATATCATCTAACGCTCTCTCCCGCAATATTTTGAAATTTCTGTACCTCTGTGAGCCAAAGTGACAGCAAAGTAGATTCAGCGAATTAGAGCAGGTGATTCTTTTAGCTAACCACAATTCGACAGAATACATCCATCAACCTTTCTTTGTTCTAAAGGACCCGGTTTGGCACGAAAGAGTGAAGCGATCCAAAGTTCAAGCCTGCTTAACATCGCCTGGTTTCATTCTCCTGGTGAATCATATAATTAAGTAATTCATCTGTAATTATTAGTATTAATTTATATACCTTCCTAGTTCAAGGCATTATTATTCATTCATGTAGAGTGGCAATTATTGTTAATTTCATTTCCTACTCTGCACTGACTCTGTGTGAATGATTCCAAATGTAAAACTCTGGTGTTTGTTTCCAACCTAAAAACATGTACTCACGTAACTTTTTCATTTCTTAGCTCATTTAATTTGTGATTTAGTTAGGTAGTTTTACAAAGTTAATTTGGTCTTGTCTGAAATCTGGCTTTTTGTTGTTATTTGCTCTGTAATATATAAGTCATGAACAATTATGTTTTTTATTGTTCCAGAATAATTTGTCGTTTTAGTTTGGTGAAGTCTATAAGGCGTCTTGGAAATTATCGCCCTTTCTTTGCATAGACATGAGTAGATGTTTGGGCGATTGTCTCAGTCATATTCGCTTGCTTCTACCCTCTAGAATTTCATCATTACACCCTCTCCTTTCTTGACCATTCTGTGGTCAAGAATGGTCCTTAGCTGTAAGGAGGGTTAGGAGAAAATTCTATAAGGTAGGACTCTATGTGATTATGATGCTAAGACAGGGGATTTGAACCTGGGATGGCTGTTGACAGTCCTTAGACAGTGGGGTATCGACAATAGGTGGGAAGAAATGACCTGGAACTGAAACTCACAAGAAAATTCATTTAAGAACATGGGAGGGTGGGAGGGGAAGGGGAAAAGGGGGCAGGTGTCCTGAAAGCGGCAGTCTAGAACTCAGGGAGACATGCACAGATGAGCAGGTATCTCTTCTATGGATTTCCATAAATCCCAGTTGAGTTGTTAAGCCCTGAACACCCTCACTCTAGAAAATCCACCGAGTCTGTCCTTCCTCTTCAGGCTGTAAAGTTCCTGTTCAGACTCCTACAAGGTTTTTTTTGGCCTTAGAGTCTTTCCTTCCTGGCTTTTCTCTTTTGAATTCTCCCCTTTCTGACTTGACCTGCACAATTCGCTAGTGGGCCTTTTGGGGGCACAAATCTAGCTTTATCACATGTTCAATTGAAATCTCAGTGGCTCTGTTTTACTTACACGCTGAAGGACAAATACAGATTCCTAACCTTTGGTCCTCACAGCTGCTGTCTCCTCTAGGCACCTGTAGTCGTCTCCTCACTCTGCTGATCAGCAATAGGAAGCCTTTCTGAAACTCAAGGAATTTTCTTGCCGTTATTTCCCAGCCTCCTCTGCTCATAGGCTCTCTCTTGTTTATTGGGCCAACCCAAATGCTGTCACCTCATCATTTCTTCCTGTTCCTCTTCCAAGCTGTACAAGAGATATCTCTTTCTTGCTGGCTTTCAGTGTGTGCGTGGTTCCCTGGGGTCATTCCTTTGCATTCGAGTGCCTAACCAAGGTTGAGAAGTTGCAATTTTCTAATGGCTTGCCAAACCTTATCTTGGTACATGGCTCAGAAGGCAAGGGCAGAAACAGGAAGACCGAAATCAGTGGCTTCAAGATTATAGGAATTTGTTTCTCCTTTGTGTTTACCTTAAGGATGAGCGAATGATCCCGGGTAAAGACAACCCTCTCCTCTATAGTCATTCAGGGACTCAGACCTCATCACAGGGAACTGCTCAGGTTGAGTTTGGCCACGATTCATTTTAGTGGCACCTGGAAGGATAGGGAGGCCCCGACTCAAGCACTGGCCTCTGTGGCTCCAGACCAGCTGTCCAGTCACCATCTCACAGTAAAGGAAACATCTAGAAGACCCTAACATGCATCGTACTCCTCATGCCTTTTATAGTTCCTATTGGTGCAGACGTGATGAAGGCTGATTAGAAACACTTTGGCTCTTCATTTCTCTCCCCAAATGGAGACAATTTTAGTCAAGTCCAGTTCCCAGCCTGCTGCTGATCGGGAAGAAAAACAATGAACAGACAAGCAATGTGTGTTGGGCATCTAATGTATGGCTAGGTATGGCCAGCGCATCAGTGCTGATGACTTTAAGGAGGCCTTAGTGTCTGTCAGTTACCCATATGTTGAGAGGAAGGGGAGAACAGTCTTGAGGTGAAGAGCAACAATATCCACCAAGCCTACTTTTCTTTTGTCTTTGTGTCTACCTCCCCAACTTCCTTGCTTTATCTCAAGAATCATGGCCACAGGATTTCATGAGGGTCTTGGAGGAAATTTTAGCCTTTATGTAAATATATCAACCCTCTGATACCAATGGACCCTCTGCCTCCACTTCTTATTTTCCCTGAAAAAAATTATCATAAGCTGTCCCACTTAAACTGTCAGGCTTTATTTCCCTTCTGTATGAGGAGCAGTTGCCGCACATTAATTTTGTCTTATTTCTTTGTTTAATTAGACAATCTCTATTTGGCGTAACCCAAGCCTGATTTAAATTTCTTTTTTTCCCTCGTCTGTTGTTTCTCTTACAGCATCTTCCAGGAACTGTACTAATTTAGTGACTCTTTTATTTCGATCAGCCTCATCAAGCAAAGAAGGTAATTTTTTTGTTTTCTTGCGTGTGTTTGTGAAAATTCTTTTGTATGACTACTTTCTCTTCTGGGTTGATCTTTTGTCCTTCTTACTTAAAGCCACTGCTGTCAGTCCCAACAGGGACATTCACAGGAGAGATTCTAGCGATAGGGGTGGCACTTGCTTCTTTGAAGGCACAGAATTTGAAAATCATCTGAACATATCCAACACACCTAGGTGAGAATCTGCTTCTGTGCTTTGTATTTCTGAGGTCTATAGATGGCCCCAGCACTGTGTACAGAATTCACAATATGGGGCTTGCTTATTTTTCTTCATCTTACCTTTAGATTTTCCTGGGGGTGGCACAGTTCAATGTTCCAAACCCTTACAAGTCGGAGCATCCAACTCATGCTATTTTATTGGTAGATCTGCCCCAAACTGTGACACAAACTGTAAATCTGGGGAGGAAATGAACTCTCCTCCCCCACCCAGGCCCACCCCTCCTAGTCTCTAAGTAGGTCATGCCTTCAGGCCATGAAACTGGTTGGAGCGGTCTGGTGTGTAGCGATCCCTGGCAGTGGCTCTCTGTCTTAGAAGGTCGGCCTTTGGTGGTCTGCTCTCTGCATGTATTTTTAGATCAGAATAAAGCAGAGTTTCCAATTGATGAGAAGAAAAGAACCATAATCACCCCCGCCACCTCCCCCCACGGCCACTTCTCTGGGACACAGAACATCTAACCTGTTGCGTGTTCCTGTCTGCACCTACACTAACTAAGAACCTAACCAATACTATTGACGTGTCTCGGGCACTGGTTACCACCCACACTGGGCTCATTTGATCACTGGGCTGGGGGAACACTCAGGTGTTGACCGTATGTCCCTCTTCTGGAGGAGAACCCTGCTTCCCCTCTCACCTCTCACCCTTCTGCTTGCCGTGTCTTGCAGCGCCTCTTTCTTTTTGGGAAAGCACATAGCTGCCTGCCCAGCATCCTCTAAAGTCACCTGTGTGGGGAGCTGAGGAAACTCTGAATGAATGTATATAGAACGGATGAAGTCTTGAATGATGGTGTATTGTTGGCATGGGTATAGCAAAGGCAAGGATCAATGCCTCAGCCTCACAAGAGTGACAGTCTTTTGCCCATATGGATGAGGCTCAGAACAAGCAAGGCCCTTGCCTAGTCTGAGTGTGAATGCTGGCAGTCTGTGCAAAAACTAGCATTGCAGCTTCCTCCTTGCCAGCAACTGCATCTTGAGATTATTCCCCTGCAGGAACCTTCTACAGAGATTGGTTAATCCCTTCTCCTCTTGATACAGCTCCTAAATGTGCCAAGGTTCTGGGTCACTGCGTATTTCGGGCTTCTTCAGCAGCGTGAGCTTTCCCACCCCACCCCCAGTTTTTCTGTGTAAACCCATGTGTCTGTTTTTCCTTAATTCCCTTGTTGCCCCAGATTAGATTTCCAGGCTTTGTTGGATGCGGTGGCCCACCTGGTTAGCCAAGAACACCTTATCATTCAGCCTTGCCTGATACTCTTTTCCTTGAAACTTTCCTCAAGTACATGAGCCAGAGACCAGCTGTCATCTCCCCCTGTGTATTCTTCAGAAGCCTCGTATCCAACTGATCCATGGGTCTTGCGGGACTCATTCAGCAAAGTCAGGGCTTAGTGTGCCAGAGGTTCAGGTGGTAAGGCTCATCCGTTGACCTCCAGGCAGTCAGATGCCTGTGGTTTGCTCTCTCATTGCTGCCCTTCTGTACACGCCCAGTGCTTCCTTATCTCTCTTATCCTCAACCACACTGGTGGAGACACACGTACGCAAGTCAAATCTGTGTCTACTGCATATAATGCTGTCTTCTCGTAATTGGAATAACTCGTTGCTCTGTCCTTGTTTCTCTCCTTTGACAAAGCAGTCTTCTCGAGGATAGGCACTGGCATCTTCCTACCTGGTGCCTTCAGTCCATGGCTCAGGCATGTCAGGTCACTCAGAGTGAATGGCATGAGGGTTAATATCCATTGTCACCTTGGCTGGATTCATCATCACCCAAGATGATGATGCCTCTGGGTGCGCCTATGAGGTCATTTCTGGTAAAGTTAAAGGGAAGGAGAAAGACCATCCCTCCTTGAATGTGGGCGGCACCTTTTCACTGGCTGAGATCCTAGACTAAACTAAAAGGAAAAAAATGGAGAAAGAAGCCAGATAAATACCAGCCTTTATCTCTCTCTGCTTCCTAAGGCAATGTGACCAGCTGCTTGATATCCTGTTACCAAGTTTTATTTCCTGCCTCGATGGATTTTATTCTCTCAAACTGTGAGCCCAAACAAACCCTTCCTCCTTAAGTTGCTTTCATGGAGTATTTCGTCATGACGAGAAGACAAGTAGCAAATACATTCAACTAGGGAATCTCCTGTTGGTGCACATGGTGTCCTGGGAGATTCCCGACACACTTCTGGAGCCTGCTGTCCCTGCAGGAGGAGGACTTGATGAGCCTAGCGCTGGAGACCTGTGGCCTCTCCCTGGAGACCTGTGGCCTCTCCCCTCTCCTTACTGCGGGCCTTTGCTTTCTGTGCTTTTCTGGTCCCATGAATACATTCCTCCCGCAGTCATTCTGCACCAGATAGCATTTCTCCACACCTGAGTGGCCCCGGCTATCTTGAGTCAATTGTCATTCTGGCAACACAGAGGGCTTTGGAAAACACTCTAAAAACTTGGGAGAACCAAGAGTCGGACAGTACATGATTGCATTGGGACTCAAGAGCAAATCTCAGCTCCCCGGTCGTGTGGCCAGGTGCCAAGCGTTGGCTCTAGTGAAGACAGAGCTGTGTTTTGAAGTGCCGCGGGTTTAAGCTGAGGAATCAGTCAGCATCTACCCAAGTAGCCAGTAGTGAGAACAAGACGTGTATTTGATAATGGAGAGCTGCATGGAGAATGGCCGAGACTGAGCCCCTCCTGTGCCCCCCAGTGATAAAGCATGCTACAGAGCAGAAATTAAAATGAGAAGAGCAGCAGGGAGGACAAAACTGAACTTGCTAGCATAGCAGCAAGAAGTAGGTTGTTCTGTATCAGGAAATCAGGCATGAGGCTGAGAGACTTGGGAGGGCTTGAACACACTTTCTTGGTTGGTATCGTGATGAAAAGCAGGCTGCCGGCAGAGTCTTAACGCCTCTTGCAGGATTCACAGCTGATCTAAAACAGGAAAGCAGGCAGCCCTGGTGGGAGGGTAGGAGGCTTCTCTGCTTGCACCTGTCCTTTCTTTAAGCCCGTTCCATTCCCGGATACCACTACTACCCAGATGTGTGGTCCAGAGCAGAGAGCAGTGGATAATGGGAAGGCCGTGGATTTGAAGTCGAAATCAACACTGTGTTTACATCAGTCTCCTGCACACAACAGTAAACCAGCCATATTGCATTCTTTAATGTTTAATATTCTAGTATCTTAAGTGAAAAAAATCAATGCAGGTGAATCATCTTTATCTGAAATGCTTGGAATAAACTTTGTTTTCGATTTCAGGTATTTTTCAGATTTAGGAATATCTGTGTAGCTATATAGAGGTACTTTGAGGATAAGATGCATTCTAAACACTGAAGTCGTTAATATTTCATATACATCTTCTCCACATAGCCTGAAAGTAATTTCGTGCACTATCTTTTGCATGTCTGTGTTTTCACTGTGATTGTTCTCATGGAGTCAGGTGTAGGATTCGTCACTTGAGGCATCATGTTGACAAACATAAAGTTCCGTTTTCTGAAGCCCAGACTTTGAACTCTCACGTTACAGTTGATGGGTCTCTGCTCAGTTCATGGGGTCGTAGTGAGGCGAAGGCAGCACGTCATGAATGTACCTGGCACGGAATGAAGTTGCAGCAAAGAATTTGAAGCTGTGGAAAATTGGGATCTGGTTCGATATCTTTCCAGTTCACTCATCTCAAAGATCCACATTAAAAATGCCACCGTGTGCCTGTGATTCATAGCCACAGGAGTGACTCCAAGCTCTTTCACATCAGCCCAAGGGTATCTAATCCAATGTGACTTTATTCATTATACAAAAACAAGGGAGCCAGCTATTGTAGGATACACCTGTCTATAATCCCACCACTCAGGAGGGTGAGGCTGCGGAGGGGGGCGGTCCTGAGTTTGAGTTTATCCTGAGTTGTTAGGGGACAATTCAAACCAAAAACAGAAGGCAAAAAGTCACTTGTAACATAGCCCAGTAGGCTATAGGAATAAGGCGAACACTTGGATCTATTAGTTGTAGATAATTAGAATTTATTAATGAATGAATTAAAGCATTAGTCCTTAATTAAGATACTTTCTTCCTTCTGGAAGGAGAGTTTCATAGAACCCACGAGAATGTGGTCCATTGACGGGCACCGCGCCCCTGTGTCTGCGCTCGGTGCACTATTACTCAGTTTGCGAGCTTCGGGCAAGAGAGCTGGAGGTTAAAATACAGACACACACAGACAGAGAGACAGCGACACGGGTCATCCTTGATTTCCCCAAGAATGCCCCCTTTATTGTGTTCAGGGGCAGATTATATAGAGAGAGCCACGCCCCAGCCAAACCCATCAGAAACCACTCTCCTGCTATCAGGAACTCCTGAAGGTCTCATGCTCAGAGCAGTTGTAGGCACTCAGATCAGGAGATTTCAAGAATTTCAGGATCTGGGGTCTCACTGCTCCCAATAGTCCATTATGGTTCTGCACCAACCTTATCAGAAAGCCAATAAATGTGTTGGCTGAATAAATGAATGTTGAATCAAGGTAAACTTTTTTTTCCTGATGACATAGCATGCTGTCCATGAATCCAGGTGTCACTGCCCAAAGATCAAGGGTCCATTTGCACTGTGAACCTGTGCACTGGGACAGAAATCCAAAAATGCCATGGTGTGATGACTTAAGAGGAAATCCTGAAACTGTCACCAGCACCAACACACAGACAGTATGGACCCAAGTGGAAATCCATCTTCTAGGATAACTCTTCCCACTGCGTAACAGCCATGCTTAGTGTTCTGTGTGTTCTTTGCAAACTAAGTTCTGTCAAATTACATTTTACAATCTGCTCAAAAAGAAAGCTTATAATAGAGAATCATTGTCATTTCTTTCCTTTCCATCTTTCTCTATCTCCCCTTGCCTCCTTTTCTTTCCTCTCCTATGAAGAGATCTGTTCCTCTCCAGGAAATCATCAAAAGTTGGAAGAGGTATGTATTGCACCATGTATTTTGGATTCCCCAAGGACATTTGGCATTGTCTGACTGTTTTGGTTATCACTGCTGTTG
Organism: Neodon shergylaensis; assembly: GCA_025134845.1. Lineage (NCBI taxonomy): Eukaryota > Metazoa > Chordata > Mammalia > Rodentia > Cricetidae > Neodon > Neodon shergylaensis. Next base: position 8,722,573 of record JABTXL010000003.1, on the reverse strand, counting down.
GATAATGAATGGAGGCAATGGATACTCTCAATATCCTGTAATGTTTTAGGTGTTCCACATGGCAAGGAGAGATCTAGGTCAAACCTTCACTCACGCCTAGGTTGGGTGGACCTTCTGTTCCTCATAGCATTCCTCACGGTATCCCATCAATGTTATTTGAACCAAAAGGCTCAAACTCAATACCATCGTGTCCAACCAGGCTGTGAGCAAATCTACAGCAGTAGGGATGATGGGGGAACTGGAAAGCAGACCCTCTCCATCAGGACCAGTTCAGCTTTGATGGGGTGCACTCTGGGAAAACACAGGACACTTTTGTAAGGTCATCAGATTTTTTTCCTTAACACTTCCGGTTTATTTCATCTCATTTGTTTCTTGGTGTGTGTGTGTGTGTGTGTGTGTGTGTGTGTGTGTGTGTATGAGTGCATTTACCAAAGTCTATATCAGAGGATGTCTTGGAATCAGTTGTCCTCTTCAAGCCTGTGGGTCCTTGGGATTGAACTGAGGTCATCAGGCTGGATGGCAATCACTTTTATCTGTTGCAGTGTTGCCTCAAGACAAATCCTCAGATGCGCTGGTGAATACTCTTGGCCAGGTGGCACCTGGGTCTTTATGCGAAGCCGCCCATCTGTCTGCATCACTGTCCACAACAGTCACGTGGAGGTAGCCTATCTCTGCCGCAGTGTGTTTCCTGTGGCTATAATAAAGTATCTGAGTTGAGTAATTCGTGAGCCACACAGGTTGATTTGGTCTCACACTTCCAAGGGTTGGAAATTCAAGATCAGCAGCCACCACATCTAATCAGGGTTGCCTGCTTTTCCAGGCATGGAGGAAAGGCAGGAGAGAAGGAAGGGGAGGAGCCATGCTCCCTTTATACAGACATGTTCTGAAAATAACAAGCTGTGCCTTATGCAAACCCTCTTCACCATACGAAACACCTCTTAAAATGCCAGGGCCTACCATGAATTTTAGGAAGTAAAAACTACACATAAACCCTAGCAACAATGCAGAGTTGTGTGGAAAACTGCATAAAATGTAGAGCGAGAGGAGGTCAGGATTCTGTTCTTGGGAAGAGCCATCATGTCGGAACAGCAGCAGTGAGAGCAAATGCTGTAGATTTCCCTGCTGGGCTACAGAGATGACCCAGTGGAGAAATCACTCTGCACAAGCATGAGGACCCAGGTTCAAATCCCAGCGCCCGTATAAAAACCAGGTGTCCCAGGAAACACTTGTAATCCTAGAGTTTTCGAGGTAGAGACAAGTAGACCCCAGGGCCTTCCTGAGCCATCAGCCTAGATAAACTGGCAAGCTTTAATTTTGGAGAGGGCCCTTCTCCAAGAAATAAAGTAGAGAGTGGTTGAGTATGACATCTGACCCAGATCTCTGGCACACATGCACACAAACACATATATTTTCCCAACACACACAAAGATGTTTAATTTTTTTTCAAAACCGCATTCCCTTTTCACTGCTCCTTAGTCACCCAATCCTTGCAGTTAGGCTGAGCTCATAGAAAGGTGGGGTTGAGACTAATAACTCCAATAAATCGTATCATCTGTGTAACACTTAAAAAAATTAGGTATTTATTTATTTACTCAGTCTAGAGCCTTGAGCATGCCAGGGTCAAGCTCTGATGTTAAATTTTTATTTTTAAATACATTTCACTTGATTGATTATTGACAATTGATTGATTGAGTGGTGCATACTGCAGTGCATAAGTATAGGTCAGAGGATAACATTCCAGAGCCCATGCTCTCTCCTTTTGCTTGTTGATCACAGGAATCGAGCCTAGGTCATCATGCTTGGCAGCAGTTGTGTTTCCCCGTTGATCCATCTTGTCAGCCCTGCTTCCTAGCTTCTACTTAGAAACATAAACATCATCGAAATGAGTGGAACAGCACATGATGTTTCAATACATAGATACACTCTAAATTTTGTAAATGAAGTTAAATAGGTCTATCTTCTAAAACATTTATGGATTCTTTAGGGAGAGACACTCAATAGCCTTTCTAGCTGCTTTGAGATGTGCAGTACATTACCAGGTCGGGTCCCTCTACTGCACAGCCATTTCCTCCTCTCTCATTCATCTCTTTATGTGCTGTGCCTTCATTTAAAACACAATCTCTTGGTGCTCATTTGGACAGGCATTCTACAGCTCCCAGATTTTGTGCCCAGGCTCCTCTGAGTCTGGACAAGAACCACTAATTTGTCCATTTTGACTGAATTGTGCTGTCGTATAAGCGACTGGACTGTATCAGCATGCTGCTGAATTCATAGGTGTGTTTGGACAAAGTGAATGTGTGGGCTTATTTCACTAGTGGATCCCTCGGGTTGCTTGTTACATCTCTAAGTATTGCCTGTATTCCCGCTCGGCTCTGGAGGTGAGCTGTCTGGCTCCCCTGGGCATGCCAACTTTGCTCAATATTCCCTGGGCTTATATTTTGTTGACTCAAGTGTGGTTTAGCTGCTATCATTAGCCACATCCACTCTGCTCTATTTTCCCCAAGTAAGACTTACAGACATAGGATTATTGCCTGCCACCTGGACCCATAGGGAATCTCTGACCCACATTGTTTTGGAATAACCAAGCTCTAGGAATCTGGGCTATTTTTGAGCCAAGGATATAATCTGTGTCAGAATGCAACCAGTATACTTGGCATGGATGCTCCTAGCATTTTACTTTCCTCCAACGCCAAATCGCACATATTTTTTGTGACTTATCAGAGAGATGTAATTAAGTTGTCTAAATGCGAAGAAGTGTCTGTGTGTGCACATGTGCACATACATGTGTGTGGGAGTTATTTATAGTCTGCTCACAAGTAACAAAAGTACATTGCCTGTAATGGAGACATGGTTTGAGGGTCTTGGGTTAAAAAATGAGTTTCTCATATTCCTTCTATTATTCGTATATTCCGAATACTATTTGGGTGGATTTGGAGCAGCTGTGGTTCAGAAGAGAATACTATATGCTATATAACAATGTACTCAATAATTTCAATAGCCTGCAGAAATAAAGACATTTCTCTCTGTGCTTTGTGTCCAAGGAGCAAAGTCATAGCTTCTCAGAGGGCCCCATGGATTAAGATTCTATCCTGATTGCAAAACAGAGGAGAAGGCTTGGGAGTCCCCACTTTGATTGGTTGTGATGATCTCTAATTCTTTCTGTCTATTGCAAAGAAAATTTCCTTGATGCTGGGTGAGGGCTACATCCAACTGTAGGCACAAGAAGAAGTATTTAGAAAGCAGTTAGGGATGACACTGCGTTAGGAAAGTGGCAGATGTAGCATCTCCTCCAAGATCCATGGCTTCGCTAGTCCTGAATAGTTGGCAAGGCTTTTAGGACCAGGCATGATCTCCCTCTTGTTGATCAGGCCCTAAGTCCAATTAGGGAGCTGTTGGTTACATTTCCAACACAAATCCCACATCCACAACACAACTCCCACAGATAAGTATCAGGGATCTTTGAAATAAATGGGGCAGTAAGATTATAAGAGTCAAAAGACCAGCCAGTTTGCCATGAGATTGTGTCGCCTAGAAATGTCAGAAGCTACCCCATCAAGTTTCACCAACATGGCTGGCTAAACGTAAGCCGAACAAGGACAGCAACAACAGACATGTTCTCATGGCCCGGGAAGACTCCTGGAGACCTCAGCCTTGTGCAAAGAACTGCAACTGAGGATTGCTGAGATTGGGAGAAGTAATCTTCCCCAGGGAAGGGCACACCAATTGGTTATCTAATGCCAAATGCTCAGCCTGGAATACATCCATAAAAGTAGCATTATTCAGACTTAAGCAGGTTGTATTTAGGCATTTAAGAATATATATATATATATACATATATATATATATGACCTTATACATATATATGCAGCAACAACTATTAGAAGGGAGGCTATGAATTTGAAAGCGAACGAAAGGTTAATGGGAGAATTTGGGGGGGGGCAAGAAATAGGAAAATATGTAACTATATTATAATCTCAAAATTAAATATATTGTTTTTTTAAAAGCTTAGAGAATTTTACGAAGGCTTTATCAGACTTCCCAGCAAGAAGTGACAAACTTCTGCTCACATTTTGTTGACTGAAGTGGTCACATGACATATAGGAGAACCAGGGGTCAGATGAATCCTAACTCTGTATTTTTAAAGCAATCTCAGTCATCTCGTCAAGCAGGAACTAATTTACATGTTCTGGATCAATAAAAAATAAGGAAGAAAGACTACACTTCCAAAACTATGTGTAGGGCCTGGAGGTGTAAGGCAGTGAGAGAGGGCTTGCCCATCCTGTGCCAGGGCTTGGCTTAGATCGCAGTGCTACAGAGCAAAACCACAGCAAATCCAAACAGAAAACAGAACAAAACGCCTGACATCTCTGTGTGTCATGTTGTTTGAGGCAGGGACATTTGAGAACAGCTAACAGTCCATCCCCGCTGTAGCGCAAAGCAGCAAAATCATTCCTTTTGATTGGTGTTTCCAGAGCGTTATCTTAGTACAATTTATAGAATATATTTTTCACAAATTTTAAGTGACTAATTTTGATGACTTTTGATAACTTTACAGATTGAGAGCATCTCCGTCCCACCCAGATGGTCCAGAGAGCTCATTTAAAACCAGTCTATCATGGCTGCCACTAAACAGACAAACTTTCAATCATTAGGTTTCTGCTCCTGTAAAACTGTCTTCCCTAGATTTTTTAATATATTAAAGGAAATTAAAGGAAGTCATGGTAGGGGAGCTCTCTTTTGTGGCTTTTCTGTTAGCTTAGCTGTATTGTGCTTTATCTGGGTATTTCAACATATTCCAGACCTTAGACTGCAATTTGTTCTTTTTTTTTTTGAGATACAGTCACATATATTCTAGGATAGCCTAGGATGACCCTAAACCTTTGATCTTCCTGTCTCTACCTATCTAGTACCAGAGTGTGTTAGTTTGAAAAACAATGGCCACAAAGGGTGTGACGCTATTAGGAGGGATGGTCTTGTTGGAGTAGGTGTGGTCTTGGAGGCAGTGTGTCACTGTGGAGGTGGATTCTCATGTCTCACATATGCTCAAGTCACACCCAGTGAGACGGTTCACTTCCTTTTGTCTTTGGATCAAGATGTAAGGATTCTCAGCTCCAGCACTTTGTCTGCCTGCAAGCTGCCTTGCTTCTCGCCATGACATTAATGGACTAAACCTCAGAACTGTAAGCGAGCCACTCCCTCCTATTAAATGTTTCCTTTATAAGAGTTGCTATGGTCATGGCGTCTCTTCATGCAACAGAAACTCTAACTAAGACATAGTACATGCACCTCTAGGCCTAGCGTGTGTGGTGCTGTGGATCTGATAGGGGCCTTGAGCATGCTGGGCAAGCACTCTGCCAATTGAACTACATCTCCAGGCCAGACCAAAGAATATTATATTCTATAAACATTTTCTTTATCTTTTTATCAGTAGACAGGCATTCATTTTGTTTCCATTTGGGGCATATTATAAGTCACATAGTTATGAAATTTGTTTATAAATATTTATGTAGGCATTTCTGTTGAACAGTTATGTAAAAATTCAATATTGACAGGTCATATGGTGAATTTATAGGTGTTTCGTCTTTGCCTTTTAGCATCAATTATGTCCCAATATGGTGCTAATTGACCTGGCAGCACTGAAAGTTTCCAGTTTCTCTATGACCTCTGAGACACCAGCTCTTGTCAGTCTTTTGACAGCAACTGTCTCAATGGGGTGTGATGGACCTTACTATAAAATTAATTTACATTTGTAGACAGTGACTCACATGATCAACTTTTCCTGCCTCCATCAGCCATTCATTGGTCACATAGCCTGAAATACCTACTTCGAAGAGTTGATATTATGATCTTTTAATGATAGAATTTCTTAAATGATTGATTTTTTTTCAGTACAGCTATCTGAACTTTCAATGTTCTTCAGGTAGAAAGAATTTTTTAAAATTTAGTTCTTTGTGAGTCTATCCATATTTTTGGTTTCTGTTGGAAATAGTTCCAGATTTTGTGTCTCCACAACAACACTGCACTTTTTATCACAGTTGTTTGCTCTGTTATGAAGTTTTCAGAGAATACCTCTCTTTCTTTTAATTTTCATAGGATAAGCAGAGATACTTCCTCTTTGTTTCTTATTTTTACTTCTAATTTTTATTGTATAGTCTAGTTAAACATTTTGTCAATTTTGATGGTCTTTTCAAAGAGCGAATGTTTTATTTTAGTTCCTGTTTTCTACTTCACAGATTTTTTTTCTCCATAATTTCCTTGTTCCTTGTGGCTGTGACTCACTATGATAACTTTTTCTAGGTGGTTATAATGTCAACTTAATCATTGACCTATGACCTTTTCTTCTAGTGAAATATTTAAAACTTATATTTACTCCTAAGGCCTACTGCAGTTGCCTCTCATATATTTTTATATTTTATGTTATTGGTTTCATTTATGGTAATTGAAAAGTTCTTCTTTTTTATTCCTTGAGAATTTCATATACATACATAATGGATTTTAGTTGTTTTTCTCCTTTACCCCCTCTTGTCCCTCCTCCTCCCATTAAAAACCTCCTTGTTCTGAACAAGTCCCCATCAAGCCTATTGTTATGTGTGCTTGTGTGTGTGTGTGTGTGTGTGTGTGTGTAAGGAATCCACTGAGGTTGGTTTGGATTACTTGCATGAGTGTAGGTAAGAAGCTATTTACTGGGGCTTGGACAGCTTCTTTTTGGCTAGTCCACTGAAGACAACAGCTTCCCCTTCCTGAGCAACCATTAACGACCAATCATTCCTCAGAAAGGAGTGGCTCTTTATGAGCTCTTACTTCTTTCATGATGAAACGCTCGCAAGTCCTACATTGTGTGGGTCATTTGTTGGTAACCACAGGTGCAGTGAGTTTATGAAAATAAGGGCTACATGAAGTTCAAAAGATAGAGTTTTAGATCCCACCTCTCATTCTTTGGCTTGCAAATGCTTCCCAATCTGTTTTTTGTCTACATACCCTGAGCCTTTGAGTGAGTAATAAAACTGTTTCATATAGGACCAGCACATACTATCACTTCTTGTCACTGACTCTGCATTAACCACAGCCCACCACAGTAAGTTCCACTGAGAAAGATGAAGAGTAGCACTTACTTATGAACATAAATGACTATTTAGAAGGCCATTTGACAACATGTATGTTTAGCAAAGCAACTCTTGCCTCCTCAGACAGTGCTCTTGACCAGGTTTGCAGTACTGTGTGTCAGTTCTCCCCTTTGAAGCTGTCCTGAACTCTAATAAGAAAGCAATTGGAGCCGGGTGGTGGTGGCGCACGCCTTTAATCCCAGCACTCGGGAGGCAGAGGCAGGCGGATCTCTGTGAGTTCGAGACCAGCCTGGTCTACAAGAGCTAGTTCCAGGACAGGCTCTAAAACCACAGAGAAACCCTGTCTCGAAAAAAAAAAAAAGAAAGCAACTGGTTGTCTTCTTAACATCCATGCCATTATTACAGCAGTGTACATGTCTTCCTGGAAGGGTCATTATTATAGGTCTCAGGGTACAGGTAGATAAGGCTATTGTCTGATTTCCTTTGTAATGTTTCTTTTTTTTTCTTATGGATTACTTACATAAATGATTAGGAACAATTTGGCAGATTCTCAAATTTTGTTTGTTGTTGAATTTCATTTGATTTTTGTGGGTAAAGACTACATTTTATGTGATTTCAATCTACTTACACTTTACACACACATACGTATACACACACACACCATACCAAAAATAGAATAAAATGAAGGCCACTATTACCTTCATTTTAACCTTGGGTTTTTCTAATCAAGATGCATACACATTCTACCTACACCAGTAATCTTTTCTTTTTGTTTGATAGTAAAATGAAAATCTTCTACACTCCCCCCAGTACAAGTCTCATTCTGTGGGAGTAATTCTGTGCCAGAATTAGAGTTTGCAGGACTGATGTGTTGTGGCACAGTGGACCTGAGGAGTTACGACAAAAATGACAGTTCTCTCTGAGTTCTGGGAGTTTTTCTTTTCTGTCTGGAGTTTTCCTTTAACGGATGTTTCTTAAGTTATGAGGCATTTTTTGACTGATTTTCACAGACTGTAGCTTGCGTTTGTCGGAATTCTCATTTCCCAGAAAGGGGATTTGCTTTGTCCTCATTTTGTCAGTCTGGCTATTTATTGATTTATTTCTTCATTGCTGCTCTAATCAACACTGGAAAGATATTTGACAATAGAGCATCTTCTTGTTTGCAGTTGATTTAAGTAGTGCTTCATAAAGACACTTAGACATCTACTGAGTGTGTGTATTCAGAGATTATTTCGAACTGAATTATTATAATTTTAATTTACATTTATTCCTTTAAAGTTCTATACATGTATACAGTGCATTTTGAGCAATCCAAGCCCCACAGTCTCTCAGATATCCCTCATGTCTCTTCCCAAAAGTTATTTTTTATTTCATCCATCAATTGTAATTCAATTCATGTTTGTCAAAACTTAGAGATGGAAAAAAGCAAGGAGTAAAGTATAAGCATTTGATCCATCCTTGGATACTAGGGCTTCAAGCCAGAGCCTTGTCCAAGCTAGGTGAACAATCTGCTACTGAGATACCTCTTCCACCCAAGGTGTGACTTTTCCATCTCTATGTTGTAGACTAGAACCAGATATGGGTAGTGTAAGCCACACCAAAATCCAACTTCAGTTTACAGAATGTATTGGTTGCCTTTCTGTTGCTGTGACAGAACACAATGACCAAAATCAACTTATGGGACAAAGAGTTTCTTTGGGTTTATGGTTCCAAAGGGATGAAATCCCATCAAGGTGGGAAGCATGGCAGTAAGTGGCAGGCATGGAGGTAGGACTCAGAAGCTGGGAGCTCACATCAGGAAGCAGAGACAGTGAGCTGAACGTGGGGCAAGGCTACATCCTCTCAAAGCCTGCCTCCCCCCCCCCGTGACGTACTTCCTCCAGCAAGGCCACACCTTAAATTTCCCAAATAGTACCAATGGCTAGGACCAAGTATTCATATTCCTGAGTCTGTGAAGACCATTCCTTGTTTAAACCACCACAGACATTATATGTAGAAAGCTAGGCTCAACATCTTACACTACTATGCCCTTCCTGCATGGCAAAGTAGCAAATTACAAGTTAATGTCTAAAGCTACGCAGTCCCCACTGGTGTGGCACACTCTGAGTTTATAGTGTCGGCTCTCAATGAAGTTATAAAATTATTTTATCTGATTCTGATACTCAACCATCCTTCAGACCCTTCAGCAAGGAAAAAGAAATCTCATAACATCTTTTAAAGTTAACATACAAAAGTAGCAGGCTTCCCTATGGTATTTTCATTCATACTTTGTATCTTATGTCCCTCCCTCTCTGCTCTGTCCCTTTTTCTCCCACCCCACCTCCACTGTACCCCTCCACCCTTGGTCCTCTGATTTGCAGTTTCATATCACTTGTATTCTATTCCCTTCCCTATCCCCTCTTCTTAAAGGCTTCTCTTTTTTATCTTATAATTACTTTTCTAGTTTTCTGATCTCTGCCCATCTAAAAATCCATATTTAATAATTAGAAGCTATATCTGCATATGTGGGAGAGCAGCTCTTAGTTATCTTTCTGAGTCTGGGTTGCCTTGCATATTAAAATTTTCCTCAAAACCAAGACTGTAGAGGCCACATTCTCAAGCCCGGTGGCATAGCTGTGTAAGGGAGCTGGTTACTGGCAATGGTCCTAGGTAGCTGTAAAGCAAAGCAAAGCGCCCCACTGGTAAACTCTTATTTACTAGAGTTCAAAGCTCTGACTCTCCAGATAACTCAGACCCTCAGACACATCTTGGATAAATTGTAGTTGCAATTAAATGAGATGACTTATCCAGTGAGCTGCTCGCAACTCAAGCGTGAGGACCCGTTGGTTCCTCAGCATCCAGGAAAGAAGTGAGGCATGGCAGCTTGTACTTGTAATCTCAGTGCTGGGGAGGAGTCACTGGGTTAGCCAGTCTGTCTTAGCTAGTGGGCTCCAGGTTTGGTGAGAGATCACATCTCAATGAATAAGCTGGAGAGAGATTGAGGAACACATCCCATGCCTATCTCCCTAGGCTCCTTGCACCCAACACTCTCTCTCTCTCTCTCTCTCTCTCTCTCTCTCTCTCTCTCTCTCTC
>JABTXL010000003.1:8666971-8701396 GCA_025134845.1 Neodon shergylaensis | reverse complement strand
TCTCTCTCTCTCTCTCTCTCTCTCTCTCTCTCTCTCTCTCTCTCTCTGTGTGTGTGTGTGTGTTCACATGCGTGAATGTGGATGCCAAAAGACAATGCCAATGTCAGTCTCCACCTTTTATGTTGCTTGAGACGGAGCCCCTTCATTACCACTGTACGTGGCAGGCTAGCAACACACAGCTTCTGGGTTACTCCTACCTCTATCTTATATCTTGCCTGGGAGCTCCAAGACCACGAACTCATATCACTTGCTTGTCTGGCAATTGCTTTACCCGCCCAGTCATGACCCCAGCCCCTGTGGCTGTCATCTTCATTAAAATGTTTTGAACCTTTGGGAAACACAAATCACTTCCTGTTCAGAACAGCATTCCTTACCAAAGCTCGCACCCAAACCCGGAACAACAAATACACATGAACCACGAGTCCAAATTTTTTTAAGTGACTAAAAATTAAAAAACCCCACCTTGCTCTGTGTGGTACTCTTCGTTTCTGCCCTCATTTTAGGGGCGCAGAAGGTCAGGGGCAGAAAAAGGTCTCACATCAGATTTGCTCAGTCCTTCATCTGTTGCTTGGAGTCATTTGTCAATTCACACCCCCACCCCTGTCTGAAACACTCGGTGCCAGGCCCACCATGGCCACGTTTCTCTCTGTATGCCTCAAAATCTTAATGCAATAATGAGACAAGGAATTCCTTTGGCTGGCTTGAAGAACAGGTACCCTGATTTTCAGCGTTTGAATTAGATGCGTTCTTAGACAGACTTACAGATTTTCCCCACTTCACATAGACCCCGTGTAGCAGTGCAGGCTAAAGCTACCAACTTTTCCAAGCCCATCCGGAAAAGTTTGCAAATGAGGATGACTTTCCTCTTTCAGACATTCTGCGACCCCAAATCACAGTCTGTCTTCGGAGATTTGAAGTCTAATGGTTGGTACCTGTTGTCTGCGTCTTAGAGAATGCTGTCACTTGTCTGGTTAAAAAGGTGGAAGCGAGGGGTGGTGGGAGGGGAGGAAGCTGTACTTGATCCTTATGGAAGCCAGTTAAAATTAATTGGAAAAAGCTTTTAAAGATCCAAGATGCAGACCAAATGTATCTCCAAGAGCGGCCTCATCCCGCACCGATCGCGAAGGTCACCGCGATGCTGCAGATTTATGCGGAGGGGCTGGGTGATGGAAAATGAGACAAAAGCATTTGGATTTTATTATTCCATTTACTCTGACCCTGGGCCATAAAGGGTTTGGAGAGCCTGTTTTATGTATTCAGCTGGTTGCCACACTGACAAGGCATTTGGAGCCACTTAAATAAACCACCCTGGTCCCACAGCTGCAACAACACCCTATCAAATATAAGTTAGGGTCGCAAACGGGGCCTGCAAGGAGGAATCTCCAGCAGGTGCGCGGGGGTGACAGTTTGTTTGTTTGTTTTTGTTGCACTTTGTTTGGGGGAATAACTGTCCTTCCAAACCATCCACTGCTTTTTGATGTGCAGTTGACCTAAGTGATGAAATTGATATTTTTTTTTAACGTAAAAGGTGTGTACAACTTTGGCTTGATCCTTCTTTTTAAAAATACTCTGGCTTTTCACTGAGCTGGAGCTGGGTTCACATGGGGTGCCCCAAGGTGGGGAGCAAGTAAGGATTTTGTCTTGACTTTGTCCTATTAAGATTTGAACTACACAATGCACCTTTTACATTTAGGTTGTAAAAGTTTTAGGTTTTGTTTTGTTTTGTTTGTTGCCTGGACTCTTTCTAACTGGTTTAGTCATGAAAAGATACAGTGGAAAAGCTGATGAGGGGCAGAATTCCACGTGGAAGACAATGAAATTAAATCTACAAGTGTGTCTGGGTAATGGACAAAACACCTGCCCAAGCTTTATCCTTAAGTGTGGGTTTGCAAGAAATAAACAGTGTGGAGGAAGACAGCCCAACTGGTGACAGCTCCTTCCATGGAAATTCTGCCTGGCAGGTCCCATCATGTCTCCTAGGCAAAACACATCCCAGAAAGCGCTGTTGTTTGCTTTTATACACTTGAGATCTTAGCCTGAGGTAAGCTCAGGGTCACATGACTTAGGGCTTACTCACTCAGCTACGACCCAATGACTTTGCTCCCCAACACCCTTCTTTCTATAGTAAAGTTTAGTGTTCTGTTGAGAGAGATGTAATTGCCAGACAGAATCATGACTCCTATTCTGAAAACTAGAAATACCCAGGTTTTCTGGGGTCCAAAGAGAAGCTATTTCACGTTGGGAACACCACCCTGCTGAAGCCCCGAGACAGTGTGGACAGCTAATTGACAAACTCTGTTATATTCCATACCCTTCCTTTGGGATCTGTTGCTTATAGAAAGGCCATCAAGACTCTGAAGTATTAATCACTTGTCGCAAAAACTGGTTTTGCCCCATTTCCCTCCACCTTTAATACAAGTTCATCCAAAATGTACTTTGCGATTTCTGCTGTAGCTGGGTTTCCTTTCTTTCTCTGATGCGTCTCATAGTATTTGAAGTTACCAATAGAAAGCAACAATAATTGAAATTACTATATCATTTTTCATTCAAATTTTTAAGCATCTTATAGAGGACTGTTAGAATACTGATAGACTTCAACTGGGCTATCAGACACAGCTTTTGTTAGAAAGTCATATATGACATAAAGGTGCCTTCTGGAAACTATTGCTAGTAGTACATGCAAAAACATCTCCCTGTATTCTTTTATTGCTTTAATGAATACATATCTAGGATATAAATATCAGCTTCCAGTTTAGAATGTGATGTCATAGAAAAATCATCAACCCGCTTCTTTCTCGATCATTTTGCAAATATGTCCATCAGACTTTTCATCTCTCCGGGTAGATGTGGAAGAAATGGGAACTCTCCTTTGTTGCACCATCACACCAGTTCCCATTTGCCACATTCACCACGAACTAGTGAGAGATGACAAGCAGGCTTATATTTGGAGGAATCTCTTTGAGGTATATCCTACTCTCCTGCTAGCCAGCATCATCATTTTTCCCCAGTTACATGCAACCCATGCCATTATCCTAAGACAACCACAGATAAATTTCTGAATTTATGTCCATTTGTGCTAAATATCATGTACTTGAATATGTAAAAATTAAAACATGAATCAGTTGGTCAAGTTTGAAGACTGAAAACTGAGATGTCCCCAAATCTAAAGCCTTTTGAGCACCATCATGATGCCACAAACGGTTATGGTCAAAATAACTGTGCAGAAATGTTGTGTCCATGCTATGTTTACAAGGTGTGTAGAAACAAATATATTTTATGTTTAGACTTAGGACTGTTCCCCAAAATATATCATTCAATATGTATAAATATTCTAGCATCCGTCCTCCCATCCAAAAGCGTCAATATTTCTGGGTCCCAATCACTTTGCATAAAAGACAATCTATATTTGTTTCAAATTCTGTACCAATTCTGAGTATTCTCGTGGCTCCAGCTTTGCCCTCTCATATCTCTTTCCCAACACACACACACACACACACACACACAATCCACCCACACCACCTTCAGGAGCACTTTTCTGTTTCTCTTTCATTCAACTCATGAAAATTCCCCTTTTCTGCTTAATATTCATCTTCTCCCTTTCTAAAGTACCCTTCCCCCAAATTAACAGTTCCTGTCCACCAACCTCTTATCTAAACTTCACTTCCTCCTCCCTAATACAGCTAATCCCATCAGGCTATTGTGTAGAAAGTTCATGGGAATGTGTATGAAGACCATGCGTGCCAAAGTGGTCAGCTACTCTTAGGTAGAGAGCTACCGATGTTTTGACTAAAACGGGGGCTGGGGACCGTGTTTCTCTATCCTGGCCTGCACCTGGAAGATAGGATGGCTTAGATGAAGTGATGTTTTTGTTTTGTTTTGGCTTTGTTTGTTTTTTCGAGAGAGGATTTCTCTATATAGCAGCTCTGGCTATCCTAGAAATCATTCTGTAGACCAGGCTGGCCTTGAACTCATAGAGATCCACTTGCCTCTGCCTCCTGAGCACTGGGGTTAAAGACGTGCACCACCTCTGCCCAGTAAATTTGTTAATTTATTTTATTTTTAATGGGATGTTTTTGACAGGGAGCTTTTCAGCAGCTCTTGGTCCTTTTGAAGATCAACTACGCCTTCCTTGCTGCTTGTCCATCCTCCTGCTTTGTATGGGACAGTCACATTTCCTCTTCTTTTGAATGACTCCTAGTCTTTGCTCTACATCAGTGGTCCTCAACCTCCCTGATGCTGCGACCCTTTTATAGAGCCCCTCAGGTTGTGGTGACCCCCAACCATAAAATTATTTAGCTGCTACTTCATAACTAACTGTAATTTTACTACTTTATGAGTGATAATACAATCGTTGGTTATGTGGGATATCTGATACACAACCCCTAAAGGGATCTCCACCCATGGGTTGAGAATCACTGCTCTACATCATGGCAGAATCAGTTTAATTCATATTTTTCACTAGCTACCCAGACATCTGGTTAGAGAATTGGCTAGTTGTGTGAATAGCTCATAGCTCTGCTCCATATCATAGCTTAGAGCTATTTTTGTTTACTTTTGGTCTCATTCATTCATTCATTTGTATAGCATCTCAGTTAGGAGCTCCAAGGCAGTCCAGACATGCCTGCGCATGTCATCCCCAGATGGCCTGAGATCTGTGACTGACGTCTGCACACAGGATAGGGTGGAAAAGTTCCCTCTTATCATAACTCCTCCAAAGTCTGAAGGGTTTTTTTTTCCAGCTTTGTTCAGTGTACAGCTGGGCTAATTGAAAAAGCCCTGTGCCCCTGTGTGTGAATTTTAAAGGGTAGGTATAGCATAATAAAAGCTAATGGTGATTTTTGATGACTTTGGTTGAAATTGGGGCACCTGCAATTTAATTGACATTTCCCCCCCCGAAGCAGAGTACTTCGGAACATCTATGGCAGAGCAGTTTGCAGCTGGCTGGAAAATCACTGGGCTCACGTTAAAGTTCTGCCGCCATCAGATGGTATTCATTTGTGGTGGCACAAGCGGGGAGTAACTGTGGCTTGGGTCTGGAATACAGCGGGGAAGTCTGCAGCTTGGCATGGAGACTTTACACCGTCTAAAGTTAGCAATGCTCCGAACTTGATATGCAGCCTCCCTCACCCACAGTTTGGCATTTCTAGGAAATGTTACATAAAAGAAAGACGGGAGACATAAAAGTTAGCTCTACATTACGACTCTGGCAAATCTATCTGTGGCTAGAGTAAAAACGACGTGGACCGTCTGAGCAGCACAAACGACTACCATGTGAACAGAATTCTTGCTTGAGTTAGCAGCCTCCTCGCAGACAAAGAGAGACAAAAAATATGCAAATTTCTAGGAAAAAACAAATTCATACTTTTCTTAAAGCAGAGAGCCTTCCGATGATTTGGACCAACCAGTCGGGCTGAGTAATGGTCTTATATGTAAGTGGAAATCCTTTTTGATATTTACACTACTGATTTCTTTAATCTCCACTTTGGAATTAATAGACAATAACACCACATTGCTCCCTCAGCCGCCCTAGTACTTGTGCATATTTACCCAAGTGTCTACAGTGAGGATTGTACACAGATCTCTAATCCACCTGCCCGTGTTACTTAAAAGCCCAGATAAAATCAGCAGCCCTTAGATCTTAACCTTTTAAGTCTGAAATGTTTTTAAAGTCTGGCCATGGCAACTGAAGCTGGGGGTGTTACACAGAGGAGGAGGAGGGGATGGGGAGACGTGAAACCGTAGGAGGATCGCTATATAAAAAAAAGTGTCTCAGCTTGAACCACCGTTGCATTCAAATAAATCAAAAACGGTTATAATAATGGTGACGGTGTCCATAAGGAGCGGGAGGGTAACCTCAGCAGACAGAAGCAATCCCGTTTATGGTGCAGTGACCTGGGGCTGTACCTGGCCACCCAGCTGTTGAAACCAACAGCTTGAATTTTCTTTCAACTTTCTCTGTGAGTCTGCGTTGGAAAAGACTGGTCATAGGGATGGGGGTCCCAAGTATTTACTGCACCCCTAATTATACTGACTACTCTAAACATACAAAGAAAATACAACCGGCATTATTAGGTGTTTGGGTTCTCGGTGGCAATCATACGCCACAGTTGTGTGCGATGCCTTCCCTGGATTAAACTGTGACTCTAACCACAACAGAAGGCTGCATTAGATACAAATAAGAGATGTTTTAAGCCTTTATTGAATATGTGCTCTGTGCAAGCAAATCAACTCTCAGCCTGTGTTGTCTCTGCAGGAGGGGCTCATCCCTCACTTCACACTAACCAAGTAGTGGTTGATTTTATTGCAGAACTGAAGTCTTGCCTTGCTTTCTGTATCATTCACTATATATATAACTAAAGAGAAGAAATCAAGCAGAAAAAAATATGGTTTCTTGAATCTTCTCCTGGGATATGTCAATAGAGTAAAAATTGCATATTTTCAGAACCAGAAATATGAGGTGAACTCGGCGATTCTTCATTAAGAAAACAATCAAAAGATTGTTTTCTTCAACTGTTTTGTCCTTTTTATATATAACTGGTTGATGTCAGCTGGCATCTCTCCACTTAAAGAGTTTTCCATTAATGACCATTTGAACACACCCGGCCACTAGCCCCACACCTCCCAAGCCCCAACGCGAGGGCTCATCTTTCCGTTTTTCATTTCATCTCGATTTTTCCTCAAGGGCAGGCACTATATTTTCTTTATTTCCGTACCCCTGGCATAGAGGGGAAGCTCAGTACATATTTATCAACTGACTGCTTGAATTGCTTAATAGCAGAAACCTATAAACTTTTGATTGAAATGCTGCCCCAAGATCCCACTGCAACTTCAGTTTTATTTGATTCAGTCCTTGCCGCGACTAGCAGGTGGCCCCGGCTGCTGTGTTGACGCTCCAGGTTCCTTCCACTGGGGATGCGAGCAGAAAGTCATCCATCAAGAATGGGTTCAGTCCTCTGTTGCTACCCACTTAGGACTTAGTCCTCGGCTTCTTTTGCTTTTCCTGGTACCAGCCAGAACGGCAAATCCAATCTTCGGGCCAAGAGTCTCTTCGTGATTAACTGCTTTATTCCAGAGGCTGCACTGGTAACTTTATTCTATTATCTTATTTCATATTCCTAGGAACCCTACAAGATCAATTTAATATTGATATTGTACAATCAGTGCCACCGAGGCGTGTGACGTTGAGACTTGCGGAGGCTCATACAGGCCGTGAGTGACAGAGCAAGAATTCAATCCAGGATGTCAGGTGTGTTCTCGGCACAACAAAAGCAGACAGAATGCTGGCTCATCAGGACAAAGTACTTTTCATACATGCATGAGGAGGACTTGAGTTCAAACCTTCAGAAACCACACAAAAAGGTGAGCATGACCACACAGGCCTGAATCTTCAGTAGGATGGGCGGCAGAAACAGGAGGCTCTCTGTGGTTAGCTAGCTGACTGTCAGTTTAGCTCCAAGTTAAGGGAGAGTTTCAAAGGGATATGGTAGAGAGCGACAATTCAGGACTCCTCATTTTCTCCGCTAGCTTCTGCGAGGGCAACACACACACACACACCATATAAACTCTCTCCCACACACTTGTACCACATGTACACACATGCACAACACACAAATTTGCACACACAGAAACATACTCACAAATGAGACAACCCAATTTTAAAGGTGAAGTTTTTTTTAACAAAAAGAAGACTTTAGAAATTGCTCAAATAGATATAGAAATGGTCAATTAGTACATAAAAGTATTCTTAGCCTTATTACGTACTATAGAAAGACAAATCATTAACACCACAAAACACCACTTTATACATGTTAGCACAGCTACAAGCATTGGGCAATAACAGATACTATTAAAGAAACGGGGGAAATTAGAACAATTGTGGGGGGCCAATAGTGCAAATAGTGTAAAAAGTAGTTGATGATTGCTTTAAATGTTATATATAGGATTACCACATCTTCCAGCAGGTTTTTTTTTAATAAGAGTTTTTTTTTTTTAAAAAAAAAAAGAAAGAACAACCCAAATATCCAACAACCACGGAATGGATAAGTGCACACAGTTTCTCTATATAGTAGAATATTAGTCAGCCACAGAAAGGGAATACATTTTCTACAGTACACATCGGTGCATCTTGAAGACATTAGGCTAAGCAAAAGAAGCCAGACAGAAACAGCAGCATCCTGAGTGATCCCTTTCGGGCGAAATGTCCAGAGCTGGTGTTTCTACCAGGACAGACGCCAGTTAGTGGTTGCTAGGGAATGAGGTTAAAGGTTAAATGAGGAGTGGCTGCTTAATGGACAGGCTTTTCCTCGTGATGGCTGACTCAAAATTCTAGAATTATGGTATGTTGGTAGTTGTTTGCGGTTGTGAGCTAAGAGCCATTAAAATCACATACTTTCAAGTGGGTAAAGCCACCAATCCTGCCACATGGCTTTTACTCAGCTTCAGTCCCCTGTTCCTCACCCACTTCCATTAGGTATTCATCCTGAGGAAGAAATTTTCTTGCCTGAACATTTGGGGGCAACTGCTTTCTTTTATATTCAGGCATGGAACATAGGTAGGAGAGGGGACCGGGTGAACAGGACTCATGGTTTACAGCTATAACCATCACCTCTTAAATATCTATTGCAGATTCTTGCTGCATCCAGAGCTGAGCACCATTGGCCAGAAAATTTGTTGAGCGTGTCTGAAGCCACCTCACCCTGACAACACCTGATCTCAGACGCTAAGCAGGGCTATCGCCTGGGCTGGAGAAACTGTACAGATCTCGAATGCCATGAAGGTTTTGCATTTGTACATTTATACTTGTTACTACAAAAAGAAAGAAACAAACCTAAGTGGTTTGCTCATAAAGCATGCCCTGTACTTTGGTAGCATTTAAAGAACGCCAACATGGCTGTCATGGGTCTATCTGTGTGCTATAGTGTCATTTTGTTGAGAAAAGTAAATCCTCTGAATGTGGAAAAAAAATAGCCTTTCGACTGCTTGAGAGCATCTTTCTTTCCCTCTTCTTACTTTCTCTCTCAATCTAGGCCCAACAAGGGTCCCCATAGACACAGAATAAAGGGTATTGTCTGGTGGGGGATTTAATTTCACTCCATCACAAGCGACCACCGCAGCCCTGTCATTGCAATTGGTCACACTTTTTTGTGTGCTCTATCTTACTAAGGTCCTGTCTCCTCGCAGCCCACTGCATAGGCTCCTTCTGTGAGACAAAGCTCTTCGACATAATGAAAGAGGTGGGAATTGGGAACGAAAAGTCAATGGACACAGTTATCAATTTGGGCCCCACACCCTCTTGCCTCCTGGGATTTGGCCCCAGCAGCCATAGAGGCGC
This sequence comes from Neodon shergylaensis, assembly GCA_025134845.1. Lineage (NCBI taxonomy): Eukaryota > Metazoa > Chordata > Mammalia > Rodentia > Cricetidae > Neodon > Neodon shergylaensis. The sequence goes on along the minus strand of JABTXL010000003.1, from coordinate 8,692,065 downwards.
TAGCGGGGCCTGCTGTGTTGGGGAAAAAACGGCACCACCGCAAGGTTTGCTTAGGCCAAAGGAAGAGCTGGTGGCTGCTGCCCGATGTAATCCAAGGCCCTCCGGAGGAGACCACCACACAGGCGTGTGCGGCTCCCCTATCCTTAGTCCACCTCGGTGGGCCGCAGCTTGGTTTAGGTTGCCTTGGTTCATCGGAACATGCGCAGTAGAAGTGCATCCCGGGTAGCTGTGAGTGGCATCTCAGCCTTCACTGTGGGTTTCTGTACAGGTCTAATGGCTGTTACCACAAACCACATCATACTTTGCGATTAATCCTGGAAGATGAATGAATCTAAACAAAAGCGAACGTCTCTTACTTGTGGCAACTGAAGAGACCACGTCGGGCCTTTTGGTTGAAAATAGTTTTAACCTCATCCCTCAACAAGGTAACAGGATTCATTCTGAAGCAGTCACGTCTTCAGGATGGGGCTTCCATTTTTTTTAAATTGTTTCTCTTCTAAGCGTCTCCATAGTTCATCATGGAATAGCCACGTGATTCTCTAGCTTCTCACACTCACCGATGGATTTTCCCACACCCCGAGTTACTTGTCTGAAGCATGTGGTCTGCCTTCCACAGCACTCTGGGAAGGATGGGTGGACATTACACATGATACTATACTTCTAGATCACAAACACGAGCAGCCAACAGCAAGGCTGGTGTGCTCCCTGGACCCAGCTACAGTTCTCAGTAGCCCTCAATCAGGTGTTTTATACCTTAAATGCAATTTCTAGATCTTATTAAAGGAAGCAAGCATGCTTGAGGCGATGGTGCTCATTTTTAGCTGTTTGATTTTTTTGTTTGTTTGGTTTTCCATGTAAATTTTCAAACAGGGCCAAGGAAGAGAAAACCTTGACATTTGACTCGTTAACTATACAAGTCTAGAAACTGACACCTTATATTCCAATTAGCTTCTTCACTGACTAAATGAGAAGAGTCAGACTCATCTATGAGAGCATCCTGAGTGGGAGCCAACAGCATGGATTTGAAAGGCTGGACTATCACAAGTTTTGATATTGTTTCTGTAGGGCAAAGATGTAAGGCTGGTGATTTTTGTTTTTTGTGTGTGTGTGTGTGTGTGTGTGTGTGAGAGAGAGAGAGAGAGAGAGAGAGAGAGAGAGAGAGAGAGAGAGAGAAAGAGACAGAGAGAGAGACAGAGACACAGAGAGACAGAGACAGGACAGGGGGAGTATGTCCATTCTAATCTGGTCTCCCTCTACTATTAAGAAAACATATTTCTATTTATTTCTTATCATTCACACACACATGTGACCACACACACACACACACACCACAGTTTTCTTTTTTCCTTTTAGTGGAGACTAACCATTTCCAATGGCATGGATGCTTCACTGCCTTTTCCTCCATCCACAGTGCTTTTGCTCAACTATAGCAAGATGGCATGGTTTGTATTTGTTAGAACTCAATACGAAAGCTATGGAGGCCTCACTGGAGCTCATCTAAGTCACCTCCACACTTGTCACCCTTTCATAATAATCAGTGACTACTGTACTTCTATAGAGCTTCTTGTGAGCTGAAATTTACACGACAAATACCTCCTATTTACCCATATCCCACCATAGCTTTGGGCACTGCAATGGAAAGGGTCCTTTACTGGAGCACTGGCCTGTGAGTAGCAACCAGCATGATGCTTGGAAAATAGTCAACCTTGCTTAATGAATATTTGCTCAATGGGTGATTCATTTAAAAAGGACACAGACTATATAGATCTCTTTGCATGTCAGTCTTTGCCTGCCGAATAGATGAACCCCCACTCAACCCCACTTGATGTGGGAGTGTCATATATCAATCTGTTGATTTCATTGGTTAAGTAATAAAGGAACTGCTTGGCCCTCATAGGTTAAAACATAGGTGGGAGGAATAAACAGAATAGCATACTGGGAGGAAGAGGAAGTGAGCTCAGACTCGACAGCTCTGCTCTCGGGAGCAGAGAAGCCATGCTCCAGTCTCCCGGACAGACGTGAGCGATGAAGCTGCGACCCAGCATGGACGTAGGCTAGAATCTTCCCGGTAAGCGCACCTTGGGGTGCTTACACACATTATTAGAAATGGGCTAGTCCAGGTGCGAGAGTTAGCCGAGAAGAGGCTAGATATAATGGGCAAGCAGTGTTTAAAAGAATACAGTTTGTGTGTTGTTATTTCGGGGCATAAGCTAGCTGAGCAGGCGGCTGGGGTGCTGGGGACGCAGACCCCGCTGCTCCTATTACAACACCCACTCCATTCTTATGAAGAATCTACTTTTGTAGCTTACAGAGAACACTCCTATGAGGTCTTTGTGAAGGTCACGGAGAGGGGATTCTAGGTTCTGTGAGTTCTCCACGAGGTAAGCTAGCACAGCTGGTTAAGATGCAGACCTGGAGAGACCAAGCAAATGTCCTTACAACCTCTGGAAACTCAAAGAACCAGCCTCAATACAAAGCCCAAGGTAGTAATTCTTTCAAAGGAACAGGCAGCCCAGGAGAAGGGGGAAACCGGATCCCCAAGGAGCTGCCCAGTGACACACTCTATAAAATGCCCTTGTTTGATATGCTAAGAAGTTTGGGTAGGGTGGGAAAAAAATGGACCAAAGTGCAGAAAAGCCCATTCTGACCATTCACAGCATCCTAGTCTTGCTGGGAAGGAAAGTATCAGGTGCCTTCCAGGACGCTCCTTGGAGAGAATATCAAGCTGTGTGTGGTCAAAATATGACGGTAGGGGAATAGGATCTTATGCTATGACTGACATTAAAAGATTTATGGTGACAAGTAGGCTAAACTATAGTTTGAATCTAAATGTTATCCAATGGCTCGTGTATTAAAAATTTGCAAGGCACTAATGGAAAGGTGATGGAAGCCTTAAGAGGGAGGGGCCATTCTTACAGTGGTAAGGTAGAATCTCAGAGTTGTTTTGATTTTCATTTCTCTAATAGCTAAGAATGTTGAACATTTCCTTAAGTGTCTTTCAGCCATTTTAGATTTCTCTGTTGAGAGTTCTCTGTTTAGGTCTATACCTCATTTTTTTTTACTGGATTATTTGTTCTTTTGATGATCAATTTCTTGAGTTCTTTGTATATGTTGGAGCTCAGACCTCTGTCTGATGTGGGGTTGGTGAAGATCTTTTCCCATTCTGTAGGCTGCAGTTTCCCTTGTTGACCGTGTCCTTTGCTTTACAGAAGCTTCTCAGTTTCAGGAGGTCCCATTTATTGACTGTTTTTCTCATGTCTGTGCTACTTGTATTATATTTAGGAAGTGGTCTCCTGTGCCAATGCATTCAAGTCTACTTCCCACTTTCTCTTCTATGAGGTTCAGTGTAGTTGGCTTTAAGTTGACAAAAAAAAAAAAAAACACTGATAACAACTTATTCTGTAGAGGATATGGGAGTAAAGGGAACACTCCTGCATTGCTGGTGGGAGTGCAAACTGGCACAGCTCTTTTGGATATTAGTATGGCAATTTCTCAGAAAATTAGGAAACAACCTTCCTCAAGACCCAGCAATACCACTTTGAGTATATACCCAAAGGATGCTCAATCATTCCACAAGGACATGTGCTCAACTATGTTCATAGGAGGACTGTTTGTCATATTCAGAACGTGGAAACAACCTAAATGCCCCTTGACTGAGAATGGATAAGGAAAATGTGGTACATTTACACAATGGAGTACTACACAGCAGAAAAAAATAATGACATCTTGAGATCTGCAGGCAAATGGATGGATCTAGACATAAAGCAAAGAAAACTAGCTTATAATTCACACTCCCAGAGAACCTAGACAATAATGAGGACCCTAAGAGAGGCATACATGGATCTACTCCACATGGGAAATAGAAAAAGGCAAGATCTCCTGAGTAAATTGGGAGCAAGGGGACCATGAGAGAGTGTAGAAGGGGAGGAGAGAGGAAGGGAGGGGGCAGAGAAAAATGTATAGCTCAATAAAATCAATAAAAATGAGGGAGAGGCCAAGAGGGGAATTTTAAACCACTGGGGTACACTATCAAAGTAGACCCTGGGATGCTAGCCTGTTTGTGTCTTGCTGGCAACCATGATGTAAGTATTTTCTTCTGATGTATCTTTCAGCTCTAATGTGCTGCCTTGCCAGGGCCCTGCCATGGGAAGGTGACCTGTGAAGTCGTGGGTCAAGAGGAAATCTTCTCTTTTAGAGTGGATCTGCTCAGATGCAGTACAGTAATGGGGAATGGTAAGAGGGCAGTCAGTAGAATACACAAGAGAAAAAACTATGGTTGGGACGATAGTGGTGCATGCCTTTAACCCCAGTTCTTGGGAGGCAGAGTTTGGTCTACAGAGGGAGTTAGACAACACTCAAGGACAGGGATGTGCCGAGAAACCCTATCTTGAAAAAAATAAAAAGAAGACAAAAGGAAGAAGTAATTATAGCTGCTATCAGTTTTTCTTTCTTTAGTGAAATTTTGAGGCTATCATATACATTCACTGAGAGCTTTACACAGGTGTATGTTGATGCACTTCGTTCTTTCCATCTCTGCTGATCTTCCACCATGTTTCCTGCCTCCCCACCCCCACCGGAAGTCAGGAACTATTTTTTAAATTTTTGAAAAAAAAATCCATCTAGTGGTGGAAGTGAGTATTGTGTAAGGAAAAGGAGTGGGGAGAAGGCTCTGTAGGGGGTCTAAAGCCCCCTTCAGGTTATTCTGTCTTAGCTTGTCTATTTATTTACCTGGGAGACTCATCACTTTCCTGGCCTCTCAGGATTAGATCCTGAGCTTCAGGCCTGATAACTGTCGTAATATTTTTTCCAGCAAACTGCTGGGTGGTCTTGCCTTGCTTTCAGAGAAAAAAAAAATGATACCAAGAACCTTTCCAGACTGTTCTCCTAAGCTTTAGCCTTCAAAGGGAAATGACCCATCCATTAGGGCACAAAGTGTCCAAACGACAAAGCAAAGGAAGCCATCAGAGGTCAGGTGAGCCAGGAAGGGAAGCTATGCCTGGAACAGTTGCACCAATGTGTTGCCTTCTAGTACGGGCTGGAAAGAAAATGAGAACATTTTCTTTCCTCTACATTTCTTCCACATGAAATGCACCAATAGAGCAAGAAAAAATTCTCTCTATATTGCAAACTTTTGAAGACAGTGAAGCATTTGCTATGATTCCCTTTCTTGAGATCTTTTTGCTCTTTTTCAAAAGTGTTGTTGGCCTAATGGAAGAGGAGAGACACAGATTTGGTCTGGAAAAACATTGCAAAGTCTGTTTGCACGTTTCAAACACAGAGTTATCAATGGCTCAGCATATGATCTTTGAATAAAATCAAATAATCAGATTCTCTACATGGATTATTGACATCATCAGTTTTGAACTATGAAACATTTGTAACACATCCTAGGACTCGGGTCCAGAAACACAGAGCTAGTAGCACTGACTAGCACTGTATAGGGTACCAGTCGCCCACCACGGCTTCCCTCAATGGTCATTCATTAAACATGGAGCTCTGGTCACGATGGGTGCCAGGGCACACAGGCCCAAGCAGACAGTCTGTGGCTTTTGGTTCATAGCTGACTCTAAACATGGTGTTCATAGAAAAAGAAAGGAATGGCTGTGTGAGAACCCAGCTTTGTTCTATAGTTTTTATTTGCATTTATGATATATATCTTCCTAAAGGACTATGATATATGTCAGCCTGAAGGACCCTTTATTTAAAAGAAACTCAAATGAGAGTGGATCATCAGTTTATTTGGGAGCCTTACCTGTCCAGATCAGTCTAAATTCATGAGTCTAAATTCCCAGTCCTAGGCCTTATTTGCAAACTGCTTGAATGCACACTGCCCTTTACCCCACTCTGTTTAGAAAAAGCAGCTGTTTCGGAAGAAACCGTTCCCGACTTTCCAGTTGCCTGCTTTCAACAGCATCCAGATCCTGGCCTTCAAGATTTTGCACCAATGCAACACCAGTTAAAGGAGTTTGGTGATCAGTGGGCTGGTGGTAGTGAGCATATCCTTTTGGCTTTTGGGGAAATGAGCCAAAGGGCACTTTTATCTGGGATCCGTTTGAGCTACTATAACGATTCACTCTAGACCAGGTGACTTCAAAGCAACATGAATCTTAGATCTTTAGACTCTAGAGACAACATGTGTTAAGAGCAAGAACCCGGCAGATTTGCTGTCCAGTGAGAACCTGCTTTCTCAAGATCACATCTCACGGTATCCTCATGGGGTGGAAGGGGCGAAAAAGGCTCCTTTGGGTGTATTCATAAAAGTGCTAATTCCAGTCAGAGGGGTCCACTGTCTTGTCCTATTGCCTTTCAAAGGCTCAATTTCCTAAGTCCTTGGGGAACTAACCATTGGGGGTTAGGATTCCAACAGGTGAACGTGAGGTTATAACATGCCCTGAGAACAACTCTCAATAAGAACAAAAAGATTGCATTTATGTGCTGGAACGATGCGCTCGGTACCAGGTTTGACAGGCACTATCAGTGCTCAGTCATTAGGTTATTGCTTATTAAGGTATTCTAAGAACTCAAGACATTGAATAGTCAAGATTTTTCAATCAGAGTCCTCGTCAGGCTCAAATCATTGTGGATGGCTTGGAGAACGCTTCCATGCTACACACTGTAAAGGGAAATGATTTCTGACTCCAAGTGGCTACTAGAAAATAGAAAATAGAAAGAGAGAAGTAGCCAAGGCTTGAGATAACGATCACATTTCTCCAGGGGAAGATGGCTTTGTGCGCTATAAATGGATACTCAGTCCGAGTGTCACTCATGATATTATTGAGCTCTCCAGACGGTTTTCCCTCTTCAAGGAAAATGAGGGTGACAAACAGATATGGGCAGTCTTGTGAAGGGTCTAGAAATGAGGTGTTTCCAGCCCCTGAGAAGTATTAAAGTGACTGCCTGAGTGTCTTCCACTCCCTGCCAGCTGACCAAGGGACTTGTGGAGCAAATCAATCACAGGCTGGAGACGGTAAAAGCCAATCATCTTCTGAAGAGATGGAGCCATCTTATCTACCCCGGACTCCTGGTGAGAGCTGGCTGGTTTTATAAACAAAAGCTGTAACTCAGCAGAGCCTTTTGTTAGAGACACTGTATATGTTGAATAAGCTGGATTCATCTGTGGCATGTACAATTACATTGTATAGTAACAATAAACTATTAGTATATTGCTAATAAATAATATTAATAAATAACAATATATTAATAAATGCATGCTTGCATTTAAGAATATCAGGCTCATAGCCGCCGAAATTTAATAACTTTGTGATTTCAATCAGGATCATCAAAGATGCACCATGCTTCCCCTCCGCTCTCTTGAATGATTAGCACTCCCATCCACACTGAAGTGCCAGAGTGTAGACTATGACATTTAGTAAAGTTTCTGAAGCTTTTCTAATATGAATCCAATATTCAGCACTGATCATTCTAGTGAACTGTGATCTTTGTGGGTTTTTAAGTCCATATGTTTCTTTGTCTTTATTATTGAGAAGCTCCTACAGTGGCCACAGAGAGGTTTGTTATACTAGCCATTTATTCACAATCTAGAAAATCATCGTCTAGCAAAATGAGATAAGGCAATATCATAAATATGATGCAGAACATAGCAACTGCATCAAGTTAGGGAAGGAGAAAATGCTGAGAGACTTGAGAGCTAGGTTGAGTTCCAGAATGGGTTTTTTTGTTCAAATCCACTGCAAGAAATCCCTAGGCACCATGGGTGAAAATCTACATTTAAGGTGCAAGATCCGTTGTGGACATTTGGAAGCCATCAGCAACCACAAAGAGTTATGCTACTACTATGATTCTTAAGTTCCTGAGGCAATGGAGATAGGGCTGATGGGTAAGTGCTAACGAAAACTTTAGCATGTACTTGGTGAATTTTATATAGGATGCGAGATGGAAAGTTCTCTCCAAAATCAGTTTCATGTGATGTGGAATCATTTGTCTCTGGGCCAAACCATGATGTTTCTGCCATTAGTGTGTAAGTTTAGGACCCATAGTAAAAAGTATGGGATAGATTGGTAATTACATTATCACTTTAGGAATTAATCTTGCATAAAATGATGCTGTATGATATAGTATTTATAGATTATGGGTGCAAAAGTAGTTAATCAGCAGGTGGTTTCATATGTATAACGATTACATTATATTATATTATATTTCACATATATCTATATGATCATGATGTAGAAAATGATAGAACTCTATGTACTCACAAGACACAGTTAGGAATACCAATACAGGTATATACATTTTGCCTTTATCCAGTTGTAAAACTAGTTTGCCATTTTTGAGGAAATCAGCTGATGGATTTGTTTACTTCTAGCACCTGGTCAATTCAGTCAAAAAAAAAAAGTCAAAAATTCTGTGATGGCATCGACAGATGTTGGACTGACCGACTGTCAGATTCCATCAAAGCAGTAGGACCATTTGTGCTTGTTAGACACATTTCAGACCCAATATAGAAAACGGGAATTTGGGGAATTAGCACTGGAGAGAGCTCTTCAGGGGATATTTGACCCAGAGGGTAGGTATCAATCAGCTGGCTAGATCTCCACGTTAACAGTAGGAAATTCAAGTTAGAGCTAGCCTCTGAACACTCTGCCAACCAACACTGTCGGAGATAAATCAGTGCTACTGATAGCAACCATCCTGAGCCCCTTATACAGTTCACTGCTGTCCACAAGTTTGCATTTTCTATGGACTAGGGTATTTGGGAGACAAGTTTTGATGCTCCGATTTGGTCATAAATGAATCTATAAGTGTGGTATTAAGCGTATGGGTAGAATAACGTTTAAATTTTTATTGTCCGGGCATTTTTATCATCTCAAGCATTAGGTAGGAAAATGTCCATTTAAAATATTTTCAGTCATTTCCATTTTTCACATGGTAATTCATTACTGCCAGAAATAAGGTAATAAGAATAAAAATGGGAAACACACAGGGAACTAAAGAGGTTAGCTATTTTCATGCTCCAATTTCTAGTAACTAGACTCCGGTGTTTGATATTTGGCCCATGGGGTAGAACAATTTTTTTTTTAAAGAACATCAGAACAGTGGGGGGAAGGCCTCACGTGGACCTCCGCATCCAAGAGGCGTATGCAACCGCATAAAGTCCATTATATTAGAAACCAAAAGGGTTGCCAACCTCTCCCACGGTCTTAGTTAGCACTTGTCTTTGTGCTGCTCACTCTTTTCTGAACTTGAAATCCAATTGGCTAACAATTAAAGCCAATTAGCACACGAGGAAAATAAACTCAAGGCTCTCTCCCCTTGTGTTTTCCGTGGCGGAGGGAAAGCTGGTTAGCTCAAGGCATTAGCAGCGCGGCGTGTCAGGCCAGGCATAGAACGGAGACTAGTTGGCTTAAAGTATTAGACGAGGAGGGCAGCGGCTGGCCCAACAGAACTGTGTTATTCTGAGCTAACAGCTGCCAAACATTCTTGACGGGAGATGAGGCAGATGTCCAAGGACAATCAAAGGGACAAGAAAGTTTAAGCCAACGTTTGCCTATCTCATATTCTCCGCTTGATCCTCAGCCTCAAAGACAATCCACAGCTGTTGCTCTTCAAGGTCTAAACGCTGATCCCAACTCCCGAGCTGGCCCCTCACCCTGCTTACTCTGATGACACTGCTCAGCTTTCTTACCCCCACCCCCCAACCCCCACCACCTCCTCTTCTCATTGGAGTGAGAGGATCTTTTCGGTGATTTTTCTTTATCTTTTCTTTTTTCTTTTTGGAATTTCTGAACACTCAAGATTGTCTGGTCAAAATCCCATAGTATGTGAAAGTCATAAGATTTCAGTCCAGAAACACAAATCAAACCAACCAACCAAACACACAGAAACAGCTCTCTATGGGTCGGCCTTAAATGCATCAGCTTAGCCCCAAGACAAGGTATGTTGTTGCCAGGGCACCACGCTCTTCAAAGCAAGAAATCGTTCATTCAGATACAAAGGAAAGAGGGCCGACCTATGTGGAATGGAAGTCTGACACAGAGGCAAGCTACTGGCACGGGATTTGGGTGTTTAATACAGCAGACAGAAGGATGGAAATTGGAGTACAGATGTCGTGAATAAGGCGACATAAAACGCATCTGTCCTGAGCACATTTACGAAGGCAGAGGCATGCTATCTCTCTTGGGGGCAGAGGCAGGGAGACTTACTTTCCCATCAGTGCTAAGAAGCATTTCATGCCCCATCGTTTAGCGATATGCTTGTTTGTCAGACCGCCTTTAGTGTTGTACTTTCCCCCGCATGGCGGAAATGAGTGCGTCTCTCGTGAAAAACATCTGAGGCGCATGTCTCCTCAGACAGAGTGCAAGAAACCTGTGTGACTGTCAAAAACATTATATATACCACTGTTCTACGCATGCAGGACAATGGGAGAATTTTATGTCTTCGAATTTTGCTATGTTCCCTTGTCTCCTGTAAGTAGTCACCACTAATCATATTGAATCACGACGAACTGACGAAAACATCAAACCTAAAGCACCCTTGCACCGCAATCCCCCAGCCAAAAGTCTTGATGGAAACAAGTGATTTAATGACAATTAGTGTCCCCAAGGGCAGGGCATAGTATGTGCTTAGTGTAGTTACTGAACAAATGAATGTCTAGTGGCTATACTTATTCATATGCCTCATTCATTACAAATATACTCAGACCGAGGTTTAGAAAGATGTCTCTGTCAATAAAGTCCTTGCTGTGCAAGCGTAAAAATGTCAGTTCAATCCCTACCATCCCCATGAAGAACCTGGGCACGGTAGTACCTGTTTGTAATCCCAGCTCTTGTGAAGGAGACGCGAGGGACTGATGGCCCTAGTCTAGCCGAATTGGTGAGAGCCAGGTTAGTGAATGAGCCTGTCTCAAAGAGTTGACAGAGTTCAGCTCCGACCACCTCCACCTTCATATACCTGCACATAGATGCACCCTGCAAACACGGGAATAACACATGCACACACACACAGACACACACACACACAAAACATGCACCCAAGAATATTCCTGTAATTAAGTCCTAGGAAGAAACAACAAGAACTGTATTTTTAGGGATTGCCTGAAAACAACTCAATATGAAGTTTCTTGATCAAAACTAATTAGTTTGGCTTGCTTTTATTTTAACCAAAAAAAATCTCTTTAAAAATAATGATTAGAATTAGACGAAGCTTTAAAGAGTGCCTCCATTTATACGCTGACAACTAATAACAGGGATACATTTCAGACGCACTATGATTGCAGGTGCAAATATTTAATTGTTTGTGCAAGCCAGGTGGTGAGGGTGCTACTTAACTCCGTGTTCAATTGTGTCTGCCCTCGCTGGGCCTGCAATTAGGTGTGGGTGCTAAAACCAGAGACCTAGCCGGGGCTCTATTAAAGTCAAGCCTGTATATTTCAGTCTTTTATCTGTGAGGGGGAAGGGTTATTCAGTTTACATTTCCTTTAGCTGCTCCCGAGCTGGGGCTGGAGGGAGTCCCTTTCAGCCAGCGAGGGAGCCCAGGGCAGCTGGACATTGGCTGATAAGAATTGGGCACAGCTGCACAGAAAGTGGCCGTGCTCCTCCACGACAAGTTTAGAGAGTCAGCTAAGGTCTCTATGAAAAGGCATGTGGCTTGATTATTCTCAAGGTACTTGAAGATCATGTGTAGGTTTTCCCCATGTCATCAGAACACAAAATTAGATCCAAACATGTGAAGTACGCATGCCCTCCTGCTTGAAGAAACTTAATGAGTAACGGCTACTCTCCATCCTTGCAGAGGCTAGGAAACTACATGGGTGGTTATTTGTGTCAGTGGGGACAGCTTTTGAACTTTTATTCCACTTTGTTAGCAGAAAAGGAGCCCAAAGGATATTCTGGGAGAACGGAGCTGCAGGCCAAATATTATCTGAGATGCTACATGGTCAAATTTTGGCCGTGGCAGAGAATTATACCTTAATCCACTTGGTGCTGAGGGTTATACAGTCAGGAATGTACTGAGATGATTCATAGTGCAGAGGGCTGTGGAGTTTGGGCATGTTATTTAGCGTCTCTGATTTCTGATTTTTTTCCCAGTGAAGCCATAGCGCCAAGCTATAGCAAAAGCACTTTGTTCAGAACTAAGTTTATGGTGAGTGTTCCTTCTACATAACTCCTTTAATTCCACACAGAAAGAATGAATGCAGAGGACACTTCTATAGCTACATAGGGAAAGAAATCAGGGAAAGAAACTGCTAGCTATCCTAGGCTAGGCCCTTTTATTTTGCCTTCAGATTTTAAGGAACATGTTCACATTCATGGTGGTTTATGGGCCAATTGTTAGCCACCCTGATACATTCTGGCCCACTCAATGCTTGCAATCTTAGGGAGCATAACTATGTTGTAATCCAACATCATTCTCTTTTGAATATTTCTCTTTACATGTCGGACTTCTCACTAGTAGAGTTCACTGGAAAGAGGGAACAAGTGAGAACAGCCTCCCTAAGACTTCCCTGTAGGCAAGCAATAAAGGAGATATTTTGGTGGTATTGGTTTTGCATTTTTCACGACAAGGTTTCTCTGTGTAGTCCTGGCTATCCTAGAGCTAGCTCTGTAGACCAGGCTGGCCACAAACTCACTGTGATCCATCTGCTTCTGCCTCTTGCTGCAGGAGCACCTTCCCCACCTTCAGCCAATAGCCACTGAAATACCAGCCCACTCGGGCGTGGTCTATTTCTCTTTAAAAAAGAGCGGCAGCCCTCTGTTCGCTTTCTTGGCTCCAGCTCTTGCTCCAGTGACTAGACTCCTTTCCTGACTGACGGTGTTCTGTAAGTTTTACCCCTAAAATAAATACCCCCTTGAATCCAAACTGGTGTGGGACTGTTTCGCGCATTATCTGGCTCCCATGGCTGGGATTAAAAGTGTGTACCACCACCTAGCAATGAGGCATTTTCTTAACTAGTGGTCAATGTGGGAAAACTCCAGTCCTTTGGGGGTGATGCTACCCTGAGCAGGTGGTCCTGGGATGTATAAGAAAGCAGGCTGAGTAGGCCCTGGGCAGCAAGCCACTAAGCACAATGTTCCGCTATAGCCTCTGCTTCTGTTCCTGCCTCCAGGTTCCCGTTCTGCTTGAGTCACTGTCCTGATGTCCTTTCATGTTAGACTGTGATCAGTACATGTAAGCCAAATAAACCCTTGCTCTCCACATTGTTTTTGGTGTTTATCACAATGAAAAAGAGCAAACTGAAACACCTCCCCAGCCTTTCTTGCTGCTTCCAATAATCCACAATTCTGACTTAGATTCCTAACTATCGGCATTCTAGAGGAAGAAAGATGGGACTGGGCATAATAACAGCCTAATATTGACAGAGCAAGGCTCCATTCTTTGTAGCATGCATCCTGGGATATGTAGAGATAACCAAAGAAGTGAGCCTGACACTAGGGAAGTGAGAGGTTCGGCCAGTAGGAAGGGAGGTAACTGCCTTCTTTAGATCTACTGGGCTGGGGAGGGGGCAGGGGAGCCTTTGGATCCCACCTAGTTCCTGGCTTTGATTTGAGTTCAGTGAGAGACTCTCAAATTCAGAAGAGGAAATAGTCCACTCACAAAATCCTTCATATTTATGGTAAGACGGGGTGGAATTCATTTCTTTGGAATGAACTCATCTTCTGGTCTAATACCGTAAATAATAAAGGTCATTGGAGGCATGCCCTTGAAGAGGGTAGTTAGATTCTATCCTCTCTCTGTGCCATCTTTTACTTCTAGCTACCAGTAGGTTAGCGGGTGTCTCTATCACCTCTTGCACTGGGCGATATTGCCCTAAGAGAGGTCCAAACCATGAAGACTAATTGGTTATGACCTGAAAGCTCTGAGATTGTGAGTGAAAATGAGCTTGTTCTCTTGGTAAGTTAGTTAGTGGGTATTTCTTACAATAGCTGAACACTGATTAACATTGGTGGGGACATCTACTCTGAAGTAGACAGGCAAGGTCATGAGCCAAGGTGTCTAGTATTTCCAATTCGCTGTGAAATCTGAAAAGCCAGCACTTCCCCAGACAGCCCTTTCCTTTGCCAATAATTCTACCCATGATCCACTGCTGTCCATTGCAGACTGAGAATACTTTGTTTGGGGTGCTCACTGGTGACAAGATCAGGCCTATCCCGAAATGCTCTGTGAGCTAGTGGGAACCTGACATTCCACTGGTATGCAGCAAAGCTTTTCTGATAATAAGAACAAAATACAGCCGGGCGATGGTGGCGCACGCCTTTAATCCCAGCACTCGGGAGGCAGAGGCAGGCGGATCTCTGTGAGTTCGAGACCAGCCTGGTCTACAGAGCTAGTTCCAGGACAGGCTCCAAAACCACAGGGAAACCCTGTCTCGAAAAAAACCAAAAAAAAAAAAAAGAACAAAATACAGAACATCCCTTTTCTGTTATCATTGCATAAAATTATCATTGTAACCATTTTAAGCTCAGTGCCTTGCTTATACATCGTCCTTTAAGGTATATGTGGACTAACAGCAATACTCCTGAACATTTGAAATAAGTAAAGCGAAGTCTTCTGCACAGCTGGAAGCATGGTGCCTCCCACAAATCTCAGTCATGTCTCCTTCCCACTTTTCTTGAAGTATTGCTCCCTGGCATCTCAGCTTCGATGACTCTTTTTGTTGGTGGTGTTGTTCCATACTGATAGGATCATGGGCCATCCTTTCCCTTGATTTTTCCAAAGTCTCCAGTTGCCCCTGGTGTTGTATCATGGCAAAGTATTTCACAAATGGGAAGGAAATGATGCAAGTATTGGGTCCTTGGCACTAACAGCTGACTAATTTCTTTTACCTCCTAGATTGCCGACAGAATGACTCTCTGGCAAACTGTAAGAGGCACCCAGTTAGATTCTTCTAGCTTCATGGATAATGAGAATCAGGATGGGCCAAAAGTTACCCATAGCGTGGTTCTGAACTTATCCACTAATCTGAACATGGTAGAGATGGATGGAGATCTCTCTGGGACTTTTAAGACATGGGGAAGTAGTTTGGTTACTGGCAGCCTCATTACACAAATTGAGTATTTCTGTCCCACCTTTTCGGTTTTGGGGAGATGAGCCTCAGTGTGTTCTCATGAGTATAGCAAAATAATTTGAAACTCTAGTTCTTGTCATTCATGCTGTGTTTTTTCTGTATTGATTAGTTGTAATGCACCTTTAGGAGATCCCAAGGTGTCTGGTGACAGCCAGTCTTCACACAGGGATCGCTAAAGTGAACAGAAGCTGGCAATGCCCGGATGCTGCAGCATTCACTCACTCATGATAGCTTCAGATTTGCATACCCCTGCAAATTCATCTCCCAGGCACTTCTCTCCCTGTGGGGATGAGTAAACTCCAACCTCAAGAGGAAGGATTACAGCCCACACTGTTATTCACATCGCAGGATGTGATCCCAGAATGAGGTCGTCTAAGCATGGGACAGACGCAGCCAATGATAGAAAACCGCTCAATTATTATAAGGATGCCAAGGAAATGGGAAAGTCGTACATTTCAGCTCTAGGTTAGTGTGAGCAGCTGTGCGAACAGCAACATTTAATTGTTTTAAAGTTTTTAAATGAAATGCAGTAGTTCTTTAAATCTCTCTCTCTGTGTCTCCCTCTCCCCCCCTCCACACACACACATCTTGGCATGTTCTTCCTTAGTTCTCAGGGTGACATTTACTTTCTTAAGAAGGGCTATAAATCTAGAAGCCATCAAGAGAAATAAGAAAGAACTAGTGAAGTCTGAGGTGCTGCCTACTCTCCGTCTCTCACCAAACCCATGCTCTATGACAGGGCTCAGGATCCAGTTCTGCCCACTGAGAAATTGCTGAGTGTTATGCCCTCTCCCCCAACTCTTCTGGCTGCCCCTTGTTTCGACAATGTGAGTTTTCGGTGTTCCTTGGGCTGCTAGGATGGGGCTTAGACTCTGTTCTCCATGAACCCCATGGGTTCTTGCAGAAATCAAAGCTGGGAAGAATTCCGAACTGCTAAGGAAGGTGGTGTTGACATTGCAGTGGGGTCTAGGTTCTCATTCTGTATACGTTCTTTTACTTTCCCCAGAGACGTCGGCATTCACACCTACCTGCTTTACTGATTGTCTTTCTAGAATGTGCTTTATCTCCTAGCAATAAGCAGGTGTATTATATGTGCAACTTGACTTTGATGATGTATAGATGGATATCAGATTCTGGCTTCACCTTCACTCTGGAACCTTTTCTATTGCATTGTCAAATACTAAGACTTCCCCTATCTAAAAATCTGAATCTTATAATATCTGTGGGAAAGTGGCAGCTGGGCATGGATTAACAGACAGGTGAGTGGATTGTGAGTGCTTCACCCATGGCACTCAGGTCTTAGATCTCAGTGCCCTTGGCATCTATAGCTGAATCCATTGGATAAGAGGTCAAGACTAGTTATAAAAAATGACTACTGGTTTATGCAAGCTTCAACTGATATATTTTAGCTAGTATAACATGTACATTGTATTCATAGCAAGTGAAGAAAATACGACTTTCCCTCTTTCTCAGAAAGCAACTGAAGTAGTAATGCCATGGTTCATTGGCACTGGGCTTCCTTTGTATATTACTCTCAGATTCACCCACTCTGCACATCCGTGCCTTTGTATAAAGCTTTCTCCAACCGCACTTGTCTTTCCGAAAACTACCTCACAGAAAAGGCTTTAGTTGAAAACTTTGTCTTTTGTTTTTCCTTTAAAATAGTATTTAAACATGCTAGTGTACTAAGTCGGAGCTTGAAAAGATAGTTTGTCACGATCATACTCTCAGGTGTGGGCCTCGGTTTCCTCATCTGTCAAAGCTGAGTCTGTAGCAGTAGCCTGTCAAATTAACAGCACGCTCCAGATAAAATTGCCTTTGAAGGACATTCAGCTGGCGGGAACCACTCCTATCCAGGTTACACAGCTTTCAAAGGCACATGCCATTGGGTGCATCTGAAGATTCCATTTCTTTTATGATCTCAGGTGAAGTGTTAACTTGTAAGGAGCCCTCTTCACTGCCCAGAGTAGCCATGGGCACACCCCTTGTTTATACTACTTAGTTCTTGTGTTCTGGCCTGCAAGGAGCTATAGAGAGTACCCTGAACATGAGCAATAGCACAAATAAAATGCATTGATGGGCAAATGGGAAGCCCACGTTTATCCCAAAGTTAAGTTAAAAAGGACTTTACTTCTTAGTTGGCATGATGCCCCCACTTAATTTTCTTTCCCTAACTGGAGAACTACAGAGCATATTCTTTCTTTCTCCCTTTTTAGACCTCCATTTCTTTATTGCATATGTTTTATTGCTGGCCGCAAACCGGCCATGGTACACACATGTAGAGGTCACAGACCAAATCTTACTGTTTCTTGTGTTCTACTATGCGTGTCTCAGGGATCAAATTCAGGTCATCAGGCTCGGTGGCGAGTCCCTTTCCCTGTGGAGTCACCGTGCTGGTTCCTTCCTCCCACCCTCTCATTATTTGCTAAGAGGTCCCTGTAGTTTTATTTCCTAGTTTCCCAATTCATGCATTCACTCTGTAGAATGTCTTTTGCTTTAAAGAAGGATGGTGTCTTCTGACTGGATCAACAAGTCAAACAGGAGAGGGAATGTTCATTGTCAGGACTCTTAGATAGAGTCTGTGGTTCTAACATGAGGTAGTTACCGCTTTCCAGTTCCACTCTTATTGCCCGCGAGTGGAATGGCATGATGAAATCCTGCACGGTGGCAGCGAGATGGAACACGCTGAAGCAATCCTTCCACCCTTCCAAAGTTCCAAAAACACCGTGACTTTGGAACTTTGGAAAATGAAGAACAGAGACCCTTGGCCTTCTGAGGGAGGAAGAAAAGGGGACTCGAAAAAGCTAAAGATGTTCTCCTGTCTTATGCCTGACTCCCCACATTTCCAGATGAATCTAGAAAGGCAAGGGGGAAGGATGAGGTGAGAGAAGAGAGAAAGAAGAGAAGGGAAAAGGGGAAAGAGAGAAGAAGAGAGAAAAAGAGGGGAGAGGAGAAAGAGGGGAGAAGGGAAGGGGGTGTAAGAGAGGAGAGGGGGAGAGGAGATGGGGAAAAGAGAGGGAGAGAGAGAAAAATGGAGATGAGAGAGCAGGGAGAGGAGAGAGAAAAGAGAGAGGAGAGAGAGGGAGAGAACAGAGAGGACAGCTGAACCCGGCACCTGTTTTAAATGTGAAACAGATTAGGAAGAAAAAGTAGTCTAATCACGTCATTTTCCAAATACAGGTTATAAATATGAATTTACAAAACCAAAATTATGGCAGACAACCACCCCCCAATTTCTGAAAAGATGTTGGCACCATTAACCCTGGTATTTATTGCTCCTTTTAAGTACCATGTGACATAGCACTTTCCCAGCCTTCATTGCAAACTCTACACATAATTCATATGCCTAATGTTTTGCCCTGGCTTTCCATGCATATTTTACTATGTTGGAGACTGTTTGTGTGTTTGCTATATATCAGTTGACACCTCTGTAAAATCTTTATATTGAATGCCATTGGCAACCATATGCCAAATAATTGCACTGCCGTTTGTAATCTTTGTGGGTGCTGTTTTCCTGGGATCTTAGGTAGGAAAGACTCAAAATCCTTCTTTCTAACGCCCATCTTCAATGGGCTCAGAATAACTTACAGCCTGCCTTTCTTGTTCTTCTTGGCCATTAAAGGCTTTCACTGATTAAAGAAAATGCCTCTTCCCTTCTGGGTGATGCCATTGCCCACAGTGAGAGTCTCCAGGATCTGTTCTGTAATCTAAACTTACATTTAGATTCTCAGGGATTTAGACAACACCTCCCTTCCCATGGTGTCCAAAGATATTGTTTATTTTCATAAACCATCCTTCCTGCTTTCCGGGAAAGGATCTGAAGCTGTTTACAGAAGAGGGGATTAAATGATGAGATGGAGCCTGGGGAGAGGTCTCAGCAGTTAAGAGTACTTTTAGCTCTTGCAGAGGACCTGGCCTTGGTTCCCAGCACCCACATGACAGCTCACAATTGGCCTGTAAATCCCAGTGTCCCAGGGGTCTGACACCCTTTTCTGACCTCTGCTAGCATCAGGGACTCATGTGACATATATAAATGTAAGCAAATGTGTGTGTGTGTGTGTGTGTGTGTATACATACATGCAAACATTCATACACACACACACACACACATTAAATGAAGTGAATAAGATCACAAATATCCAAATCTGTATGGTAGATAGGGTCAAAACTGATTTTCAGAAGGTAGCTATTTCTCCCCCTACCTCCCCCACTTCCTTCCCTCCCCTTCATTCTATTTTTCCCACCCTCTGTTTTGCTCTCCTCTTTCCTCCCTCTCTTCCTTCCTTTCCATGTCAGAAGGAGAAACCCAGCCTTCTCGCATACTAGGTGAGCTCTCTGCCGTTGAGCTCCACCCCCTAGGTAGATATGTTCCCATGACTCACTGAAGTGATTAGACAGGATTAGACAGAAGGCTGCCAATAGTGAATAGGGTACACACGCTGCGTATACAATGTGGGTTTGGGTCACCCTGAATTCTACGATTTTGAAATGTTTGCAACCAATTTATGGGCAAAATCCAGCCTTTTCTTTTAACAGTTTAATTTATTGCATAACCGATGTACCAAGAAATTCGCTATCTAAAGTTACAGAAATAAATAGGCAAATAATAAAAATATAACAAATTGGATTTATGGCAGCTAATTAATAATGCAACTTCGTGAATCACTGGTGTATGTACAAATGCATGCATAATGTCTATTTTATCTTTTATTTATCTATATGCATCCAGTCCCTCCATCCCCCCTGGTACATGGGGCCTGGCTAACAGTCAGCACAGACACCCTGTTCCCAGTGTGAACACTGCAGAGATGGGCTTGTGATGCAAATCAGGCCCATGAATGCCAAGTGTCTGACCAGCTCCTTTCAGACTTCTGCATATCAAATGTCCGAGGGCCTCTAGCTCAGGAGAATGCTGTTACTGGAAGTGGCAACTCACAGGCATCTTCTGCATTTCGAACCAATCGAGAGAAATTCAGAAATACAAAGCAAATCCATATACTTAGGAAATATTGTCAGTAAGTTGAACCCAAAAGGAATTTCCACTTAATTTTCTGTTTAAATTTTTAATTAACTGGAATTTTGGTCCCTAGAGGTCCTCAATTAATTTAAACTTGATTGCCAAAACTTTTCAAGCATTTTGCCTTTTCGAAATAAAATTAATAAAAAATGAATGAAATGATTACAACAAAAGAAACTGTAACATTTCAATTTTAAAAAAGGCTATTGGCCTTAATGTGGTACCCAAAAAAGACATGGTCTTATGAAGCTTTCAAATTCTGTGATACCAATTGTTATATTAAGTTACAGTCTTCCATACCTTTTTGCACCGAATCACTGCTTTGATTGTATTTGTAGACTATATCCTTTGCCGTGTCTTTTAGGGTACTGTGTGAAAACAAACACTATTCAGTTGACTGCATGGAGTACTAATTTTAACATAATCACTGTGATGTAACTAATTTTTATTACAGAATTCCTAGAATCCTTCACTATGCGCACATGCGCAGTTGGAGCTTTCCAGCTTTGTTCAGGCTTGACAAGTTTCTTCTCACATTCCTGGGCTTCCAAGGAAAGCCCACGAATAAAAAGAAATAGGAGGAAGGAGCTCTGCTCTTCTCAGTTCAAGACCTGAGAATCTCGAGCCTTTCTCCCAGTATCCCACCGTTCACATATTCATTGTGTCCTATGCAACAAGCCATAATTAGTCACACCTTGGGCCTGATCTGTCTCCAAAAACAAGGACTGGACATTACCTTATTACAATACTTTTGAGCAACCCCTGGTATTTTGGCTCTTCTCCATGTGCTAAGTGAGGAAGGATTCTCCTTCCCAGGCATTGCCTTTAAGCATCCTGGACAGTTGTTCTCCGCACGCAATACAACAGGTACATATTCCCAAAGCAGATAGCTGGACCCCAAAAGTACAAGATAGAGAGAAAAAAGGATCACCAACCAGGGGAGAACAAATAATTACAAATATTGCAGACTGAGGAGATGGCTTAGCTGGCCAAACACCAGCGTCCAGATCTGCAGCTCCTCTGGAAAATACCAAAATGGTGAGGAGCAACTCAAACCTTAGTGTGGATGAGGTGGGGACAAAAGAAAATCTTTGGAACTCCAGGCTGGTGGAATAGATAATTTGGGCATTCAGCAAATGACACTATATCCAAAAATAATGTGGAAATAATTAAAGAAGACACCTTTGTCCCTCACATAAATGTACTCAGGCGTTTGCACCTACCCGGGCATGCGCACGCAAGTGTTCTACGTGAGCAAAAATAAGAACACATTGTATTTGATCATAAGGATGACAGAAACATAACTTACCTGTACTGGTAGTTATACCTAAAAGTAACCAGTGATTCGTGAGAGAAATGCCACAGTATGCCTGGGAATAGAATCATCTGAAAACTTGGGTGGGGCTTGGGGGTGAACTCAGCTTTAAGAGCACATGTGCCTCTTCCAGAGAACCCTATTTCAGCTCCCAGCACCTCTGTCAGGCGGATCATAACTGCATGCAACTCTAGCTCCAGGGGATTCAAAGGCTCTGACCTCCCTGGGTACCTACATTACAGTACATACAGTACACAGACAATACAGGAAAACACAGCCCTAAACATAATTAAAAATCAACATCTTTAAAAACAAAGCTCTGTGGACCTGAGCATTCATGTGGAAACCGCACACCCATTGACACGAGCTAGGCCTGGAGAGAGGGACGCTGGTCACAGGAACTGTGCTCTGACCATTTCTGCTGTCCAACTCCAGATTAGGAATTTGACGTTTTAAAAATTCCACTGAAATTGGACTACAAAATATAATAGGTTTAGGCACCTGCTCTAATAACATTGCATTAAAAATATCCCAGCAGCTTTGGCATAGACATATGTTACAGTATCACAGTCAGGTTTTTATTACATCATTACAAGAATGTTCCATTGGACCATATGATTGGCTATTGTACAGGCACAGAATGCTTTTGCTGTAGTACAAACATAGCATCGCATTCCCCTAATAAACATTTT
Source organism: Neodon shergylaensis (assembly GCA_025134845.1). Taxonomy (NCBI): domain Eukaryota; kingdom Metazoa; phylum Chordata; class Mammalia; order Rodentia; family Cricetidae; genus Neodon; species Neodon shergylaensis. The sequence goes on along the minus strand of JABTXL010000003.1, from coordinate 8,670,019 downwards.
ATGGTATCCCTTTGCACATTAAAACGACACTAACTGCGTTAATACATTTTAATTTACTTTTTTGTTGTAGAGCAAATAACAAACTTGGCGCTAATGAGCTGATATTTTCCATTATCCCAAATCATCCTCTTCATATATCCAGTCCATTGAAAATGACCCTAAAAATAGCGATATGCTCCATTATGGCACAGTGGCATGCACAGGTCCAGGGTGTTTTCCTTCCATGCCCATTCATAAACAACACATCACGCTGTAAATAACACACCTTTAAAATATATTATTTGATTTTCTTGGCACTATGGTGCTCTTCAAAAGTGATTCTTTGCTTAAAATTGTACTTTTTCTTCGACAGCTTTTTATGTCCCAGTGAACACAGGTGTACTCGTAGCTAAACTGCACATTCGACAGTTTACCTCCTCTCTGACTGTCCTTGGTGAGGTTGTTAGCTTCTCAGTGCCCTTTTTCGATTTGGTATCCATGAAGTATCTGGAAGAAATTAATTTTTCTTTCACAAGACATGGCTAGTTGTGTTGATACCATTGTCTGGTATTGTCTTAATGAGGCTGAAAAATAATTAAATTTTTCCCTTTCATAAATGTAATCACTAACAAGGGGCACTGTGACCCTCCTGGTTTTATTTTCAGTGTAGTGTAAATTGACTTATCGTGCAGTCCCTCCTCACCAGAGCAATCATTCTCCTACTATCAAAGTTCCCGGGCATTTGTTTGGAATAGTGCTGATGGCGTGGCGGGTGACTGGAGCAAAATGCTGATTACATTTGAGGAGGAGAGATTTCAGAAATCTGAAAAGAAAAATAGGAGTTACCCATGGCCCCTGCTTCGCCCGAGATAGGACATCCCTCTCCTGTAAACTTCAAACTGTGGTTATCTGAGGCCAGTGTTCTCTGTGTGGGTGTCTCTCTCTTACGCTCTGACCGGACAGGCTGCACTCTAGACTTGGGCAGTGGAGGTTCTATAGGATAAGATAAAGGACAGCATTGCTGTAGGTGTGATCTCAGTCAATCTCTAAATAAAGCCTTCTGATGCTTAAACATTCAGTCGTCTGTCACACCTCCTGGGCTGTCACTGTCTGCTTTTCCAGTATTAGGAAATCTCAGACTGTATCTTGAATGTGAACACTATTGTATACACACACACACACACAAACACACACACACACACTCACTGACAACTTGGGGCAAATGCTTGGGTCGAGGTGTTCACAATAATGTTGAATAGCCTGTTTCTTCAGATTTTCTTTCCAGCAAGACTTAGACAGTGGGAAAGCCTACTCTAACACATTCATTGTAAAATTGTCGCAAATTCCTAATGAGGTCATTCTGAAGATGCCATCGTAACGGGTATAAAATTACGACTTTTCCTCAGAATGACATGAGGCTGGTAATTTTAGCAGGGTTCTGTGTAATTTATAGAGTCATAGGATAACTTCAGGATTTCCCATGTCCTCTACATTTTCTGGGCACACATAAAGCCATGCCAATGAAGGAAGCTAATGCTTAAGAAAGAGTTGCCTTTAGAACTTCCCACAGAAGGAAACAAACAGGATAATTTGCATTTATTGAGAACCCATTTTTTTTCCAGTTCTTGTTCAAAGAGGTTTGTATTAAAACAAACAATCCCCAGCCAGCCTCACTAGGACTTTAGTTTTTCAAGAGACACAATTATACTATGCTACTCAAATTACTTGCCCTACATTCCCAGGCTCAAATACACATTGAGTTCAATAAGCAGGAACTACAGGCAGGTACAATCTAGGCCAACTTTACTAGCCTTTGTTTTTCTCCTATTTTGCAAACTTTGAAATTGAGTCACTAAAAAGTTTTAAGTGCCTTTGCCAGCGTTAAGAAAGCTGAGATTTAGGCTGGCGAGGTGGCTCAGCAGGTAAAGGCCAAGCTTGATGACCCCAGTCAACCCCTGGGGCTTAGATGGTGAAGGGACAGAATTGACCCCCTACAAGCTATTCTCTGACCTACACACACTCCAAAGTATGAATGCTTCTGTATTCTGTATACATGCACACACACACACACAAACACACGCACACACTACATATGACAAATACATACATAAATAGTTTCAAAATTAAAAAGATGAAGGCTGACATTCAAACTCAGTTACTCTCATGAGCCTTGTCTCCTGAGTTCTACAAAATATCCAGTCCAAATTCACTTTCTAGGCGTCTGACTCTGGTGCAAAAGGAAGAATTGCTGTTCTCAGGAGTGATAGGAACTCTTATCTTCTTCAGTCACTTTGACCTCCAGAATCTCACTATCAAGATACAGCTCATGCAAGGGTCATGGTGCTGTGAAATGATGAGGCTGGATCAACTAATGTGTACCAATCAGAGAAAGGCATTCTCCAGCCTCATAAATTTCATTCTTAGATGATTCAGTCAGCCATCCATCCATCCATCCATCCATCCATCCATCCATCCGTCCACCCATCCATCCATCCACCCACCAACCCACTCATCCATCCATCCATCCACCCACCAACCCACTCATCCATCCATCCATCCACCCACCAACCCACCAGCCAGCCACCCATCCATCCATCTACCCACCCACCCATCCATCCACCCACCCATCCACCCACCCATCCATTTATCCATCCATCCATCCACCCACCCATCCATTTATCCATCCATCCATCCATCCATCCATCCATCCATCCATCCACCCACTACCCACCCATCCACCCACCCATCCATCCATCCATCCATCCATCCATCCATCCATCCATCCATCCATTCTTCCATCCATCTTTCTATTACTTTTTGAGGCACATGTCTTCCCTTATGTCTCTCACTTTCTAGTTATCAAGAGACTAGCCAAGCCAACCCACATCCTATTTCAACATAAATAAGCTCACCTGGATTTCACTTGGAACACCCCTTGACTACTTGGTGTCCCGTGAACTCTGAGAAAGTTCAGGTAATCATCTATGCAATGATTTTTAAACAATTCAATTTTCTCCCTGCATCCCTCCCTCCCTCCCTCCCTCCCTCCCTCCCTCCCTCCCTCCCTCC
>JABTXL010000003.1:8634907-8666961 GCA_025134845.1 Neodon shergylaensis | reverse complement strand
CCCTCCCTCCCTCCCTCCCTCCCTCCCTCCCTCCCTCCCTCCCTCCCGTCTTCCTTCCCTTCCTTTTAGACAGGTGAAGTAGAGAAAATCAAATGAGATGATGTATATGCATCCTGAAGTATAGAGTATTAAATGTGAGATCAATAATTTCTTTAGAAAGAAAACCAACACCAACCTTAGTTAGAAGTAACCATGAAAATAATTAGGAAAAAGGGAGATGAATTTATTCTAGTTTTATCTTAAGTAGAAATGAAACATAAGAAAGTATAAAGTACATTTCGCATTAGTCTTAAATTAAATCTTAAAATGTATATGATATATAGGAATAATTAAAATGCAAATGAACTTTAAAAAACATAATGTACATGAATTTTAAAAACTCGAGTACTGACTGGGATATAACTTAGTAGCACAGTACTTTCTTAGTATACACAAGGCCCTTGGTTTAGAGAGATAGAGATAACAGAGAGAGAGAGAAAAGTAAATAACACAATGCCAAATCAGAAAAATGCAACAAGTTTCAAGTATAAATAGAAGTAACCAATAGAAACATAGTTATTTTTTCCACATTGGCAATCAAGGAAAAAAAATTATTTTTATTTGAGCACAAATTATCAATAAGCTATTTTTACATATTATGCTGACAACTATTCTTGGCTAAGGTAAAAAGAATAATTGCCATCTTGTTATTAAGTTGGCACTTGTAAACTCAGAATTGCAGAGACAGACATAGAAAGACAGGGAGCTTTGGGCCAGGCTCAGCTACATAAGGAAACTTTGTCTCAAAAAAGAAATAGAAGTATAAATTTGCTTTTTGCCCCCCAGAAGATCCTCTGGATACATAAACAACAGAGCTTTAAAAATGAGCATATTTTTTTTTACTTAGAGATTTTTAAAGCAATTCTGAGAAAATTAGGAAAGAAAATGCAGGTGTTTTATGATGAGACATAGCAAACTTTCAAAATTAATTAGGATGCAAATATGAAAAAGACTGGGTGCAGGTTTCGAGGGGAAGCATTCCCATAGTCGCAGGCATTTGAATACTTGGTCCCAGTTGGTGATACTGTTTAGAGAGTGGTTTTGGGGATGGAGGGTGTGACTGGGGGCAGTTTTTTGAGAGCTTAAGGCCTCATCCTGGTTCCCAGCTCATTCCCTGTATTTCCTACTTGGGATTTCACATGTAAGTTCTTGGTTTCTGCTCCTGTCACCAAGTCTACATGTTACCATTATGGACTTGAACTCTATTCACATAAGCCAAATTAATCTCTCAAATGGCTATGGTTAACTATGTCAAAATGTTGAGAAAGTTAACTGTGTCAGGCATGGTGGCCCATCCCTTTAAATGCAGTACTCAGGAGGTAGAGGCAGATGGATGTCTAAGTTCAAGGCCAGCGTAGTTCATAAAGAGAATTTCAGGATAGCCAGAGCTATATTGATAGTAAGACCCTGTCTCAAGACAGGGGTGGGAGGGGGGAGCAAGAGAAATGTCTAACATTCAGGAACTAAAAGTAAGAATGAAATGTTATTCTAGACACATACAATTGTTACGTGTGGATCCAAAAGACGCTAAAGTAGTTTAAAGAGATAAAAATGTAAGTATTGGTTTGATTTCATATACTGTGTACTTGTGTTCGATTTTTACACTTTAAACATTTGGCCAATAAAATTATTTCTTGGATGGGTTTGGTAGCACATGACTGTAAATACAGCACTTGGGGAGGCTGAGGCAGAAGGGTCCCTAGGAGTTTGAAGGTAATCTGGTTTGCATAGAGAGTTCTCGGCCAGTTTGACAACACAGTGAGACGCTATCTTCGTCTTCTCCCCAAGTTTCAAAATATGCTACAAAGTGCATGTTATGTGAAGACCAGTTTTGATCTGTGACAGGCGTGCTTGTACCTGGCATACACACCAGTGTGGGGATGTGTAAGGTGTGTTCCCGTGGTTTAAGTATGATATTGTTACGCTAAATCACTCCTATACATTTTGGTGAATCGAGGAGGAAGATAAGTAACTTACTCAAGTTCCTATTATGATAGAAATTTGATCCTTTTATGAGGTGGTATGGCTAGGACCTTAACATTTGTATGTCTGAGATATAATTTATGCTTTCAGCCAGTATGGAGTGCCCCAATATCCTGCAGAAAGAAATACCCTTCATCCAGTTGATAAGTAATGGATGTGTTGTTTTTAAGATCCCTCTCGTTTAACTACAAGTTCCGTGCTTCATCTATCCAACATTACAGGTACATGACATTTAGGGATAAAAGCCAGGTATACCCTGCAGAGAAAGACAAATCCGCCTTTAAGTCTTGACTGTCACTTTACAACTCTGTGGTCTTGGGCAAATTACTTACATCACAGAACTGTTATGAAGATTAAGTGGCATATGCCTGCAAGGCATAAGCTTTACAAGGTTTTTGCAAATAGCAAATGTTTAATAAATAGTAGGAAATATGCCTTTTGCCAAACTCTCTTTAATGAACATATTACCCTTCTATTCAGAAAACCCCGGGAACAATTAAAGTGAAAAAGAATGAAGCAAACCAATGGTCCGATGTAAAAACTACAAATATTTTTTTAATTTTTGTTTAAAGAAAGAAATAAAAAAAGAAGCAAAGCACCTTTGTCTGGAGTTATGTCCCACTTGTGGCTGCTAACCACAGGTGGGTATGGAAGCCCGGAGGGAAACCAATTACGTGCAAATCCTTTGACTTAATGAAAAATAAAATTAAGCAGACTAATACTCAGCAGGTACTTAAACATCACCTAATATTCTAAAAGCTGGTGTTTCCTAAGGAGGAAAAAAGTCCCTGAAGAAACTGGAGGAAGAGGTAGCCGTGACCCAGGAAACCATTCCCAACCGTGTGGCAGCATTTACCATAGCACCTGAAAAGGCCAGGCAGGTCCCTCTCCTGCTCCTTGGTCAGCTTTGGCAAACCAAGTTTGCTCAAAACTTAACACACTGGACTTTTCTTTCTGACAAAGGGACCAGAACTCAGATTCTTTGTTTCTGGTGTGTGTGTGTTTGTGTGTGTGTGTACACATTTATTAGAAAAGCATTACTTTATACGTGCCCACAACAAACTTACACATTTAACTTATAATACCTCATCTCATCTTGGCAATAGCTAAAAATTAGCACCTGTCCTGCTACTCTCTCTCTCTCTTTCTCTTACACACACACACACACACACACACACACACACACACACACACACACAAACTAGAGTCATCTGAGACAAAGAAATTGAGAAAATGCCTCCCTAAGACTAGCCTGTAGGCAAGGGGTATTTTCTAAATCAGTGGTGCAGGGGGTCTCAGCTTTTTGTAAGGGGTGCCACCCCTGAGATCAGGGTCATAGCTTAAGTAACAAAGCAGGCTGAGCAAGCCACAGAGAGCAAGCCAGTAAGCAGCACTCCTCCATCTGCTCCGCTTCAGTTTGGGTCTCTAGGTTCTGGTCCTGCGCAGATTCTTGCCCCAACTTCCCCTAGTGATGGACTGCGATGGAAGTGTTTGATGAAATTAACCTTTCTCTCCCCAACTTGCCTCTGCTCATGATGTTTGATCACAGCACTAGAAACCCTACCCAGGACAGTACAATTCCCCCATATCATAAGTTTCAAGGGTCAGCCTTGGACCAGAACCTCTGACCCTTTGCCTCAAAAAGCCTGGGCCCAAGAAATTCATTTCATTTTCCTAAAGCTTGTTTAGAAGCCAGGGCAAATCAGAGCATTACCCTGACCCCTTTAGTGGTCAAACTCCCAAACACCGAAGAGAAGAAGGTCATCCACTAAGTGCATTGTTCCAATTTTCAATTAAATTAGCAAGAAGGGCTGGGTGAAGTTGATACAGAGGTCCCCCTGGCAGCAGAGTGTGCTCCCTTGTTCTGTGGCTGTGCTCGGCAAGGCTCTAGGTGCCAGGCCTCGAAAGAGAACCTTCCTAGCCTGCACCCTGCCCCTGGCTGCCAGTTCTCTAGGAGGGACTGTGACCTCTGAGGCTCTTAGCTAATTTTGAAAGAACTGGCTTTCCCTGGCAGTTGTTTCTTAATGACGGGTGATGTGGAAAACTCCCTTTCATCATGGAAGGGCTGTTCCAGGAGGAAGTCACATGGGACATTTTGAAATGGCTTGGAAGGTTCTCTTTCTCTCTCTTTCTGTTTCCCCCACCCCTCCCCTCCTACTCTCTCACCCCTTCCCTTTAGAATGTGTTCTCACTGAAGCAGCTGTGAAATAGGTTCCTCTTCTTGGATGGGTGGACCATTTTCTCTCCATCGTCCCCCTTAGCCCTCCCTCTTCTTCCACCTCCCCTCTGCCTTTTCTGTCCCTGCTCCTTCTTCCGTCATCCACTTCCAGGCAGTTTTTGACATCTGTCTCTCTGGTGTCCAGCTCTGTGGCCCCTTTCTGTGCCTCCTTTTGCCCCCTTTCCAGAACAGTTTCCCCATCCACTCTTCCTTCCCTTCTTCTTCTTCTTCTTCTTCTTCTTCTTCTTCTTCTTCTTCTTCTTCTTCTTCTTCTTCTTCTTCTTCTTCTTCTTCTTCTTCTTCTTCTCTTCCTCCTTCTCCTCCCCTTCCTCCTCCTTCTCTTTCTCTTCCTTCTCCTCTTCCTCCTTCATTATTTTTCCTCTTCTTCTTTTTTATTTTTTATTATTATTATTTTTTTTAGGACAAACACATTTCTCCCTCACACCAGACAGAGACCTGACCTGGCATTTTTAGGACTCCAGCCAGGCCACACATACTGTTTCCACAGATTTCTGTGAGGCTTCTCCTGGAATATCTCAAAGTGTGTCACTCCCCTTCAGTGCTGAGAGGCCCTAGCCTGTGGAAGCCAAGGCCTGTCTGTCCCCTGGCTGGGGAGCTGCTGAAATCTTGGCTGATCTGTTATCTCCCAATGCTTTATAGGTCTTCGATGGGGAGATTAGAGCACAAGGTTACAGCGACAATTTGTTTACATGCAGGGAGAGATTAAGATCTCGTTGAAAAGGAATAAAAATAACATCACCCAGAGCTGTCACAGCGTGAGCCCCATTGTAATCAACACTGGTCTGATTTCAGGGATAATTTAAGACCAATTTATTATCTTAATTAAAAAAAATACGAAAGGAGAATTCAACATTTCAGATGGCGGTTAGATTGCTAGAGGTGTGGCCTCTGGAGGGTCCACGGATAAAATAGAACACACAGGATTCCAGTCGGGAACACTTGGTAGGTAAAAATAGAAATCTTTCTTTTTTATCCACCTCCCTCTTTTCCTTTAAGCCAGTGGCAAATCAGAAGGCAAAACAATGCCTTGGTTTGTAGATTGTGGCCCTTCTAAGACCCACGCACCAAAGGGTAAAGAAAGCACCCTCCCCACCCACCACACCCACCACACACCGCTTTTGTTTGGAGTCTTCAGTTTAGTGGGGCTAGGTTTTAGCATTTTTCCCCTCCCCGTGTCTTAATGAAATCTGTTAAGAAAAAAAAAAGTCTTTGCTTTGGGTCCAGCTTCATTTTCTCATTTTCCCTCATAACTAAATTCTTCCACTTAATCCAAAAAGACTTGAAAAACTCCAAATGCAGAAGAGGGTGAGAAGGCCAGAACAGAATGATTTGTGGTCCACCCCCCACCGACCTCCCCCTTTGAAAGTTCCCCAGGCCCGGGGTAAACCTCACTTCGCCGCTTTCTCTACTGCTGCCGGGGCAAAGCCCAAGGCCTGAATGGAGCCACAAAGAGGCCTTTGAAGCCCTGGAGGAAATGGCTCAGTGGGAAGCCAGGTAGACCCCAAAGGCTCTCTTTCCACCACAAATTAGTTCAGGAACAAGGCCACCTCTGGGACTCCCACCTCCGTCCCCAAACCAAGTCCACCCAGCCCACTCATTTGAAAACCAAACACTTTCCCTAGCGCCTCCCCGCCCTGTTTACAAACACGTTTACGAGGCCTGATAGGTGACCTTATTTACTCAGCAACCTGTGGATTCATTTATCTTGAAATTAGTAGGTAATGAAGTGGAAAACCCCAACAGCCCTCCCACTAATTAACATGATAATAAGATTGTTTTTGCTACAGAGGTACAATTAGCAAGTATGAGCCCAAAGGGGGAGAAAGATCAATAAAGTGTCTGAAGGGTTCTTGCTCCCAAGTCTTCAAGACTGGAACAAAGAGCCAGCCACGGGCTGGAAGATTCCTCCTTGTAAAACCTGCCCATCTCAAGCTTGGACCCCGCTGAAATCTTTTGATGCCTTCTGGAGAAAGAGGTGATGGGGACCGACTGGGGAAGGAACAAATTACCAAGCGCACGTTTTTTGGTGCCGTCCACGCTTTGAAAAAGAAAAAGAGACAAGCGCGGGAAAGTTTCAGATGCTGATGCTAAATGCACTTTGATGGGGTGGCGAGTGGAGTGGCTGGGGGTGAAGAATGCCAGCGGGTAATTACCCCCATAAAATGGTTCCATTTGCTTCTCTTTCCCTACATCCCAAGTAAATGGCTCCCCATAGAGAGGGAGGGAGGTGGGGTCTTCTTATACATCGCCTGTCCACATACATTTTCATGAGGTGATTGAACACAGAGTACCCAGCTCCGGTATTTATTTATTCCACGGACTGAGGTGTGTAGAGTAAATAAATAAGACTTTAGAGTTTCCCCAGTATGTATTTACCCAGTAGACTCATTTCTTGGGTAAATTACACGGATTTGGTAGCCTTCCATGACATTCCCCGCCTTGATTTTAAACATACACAAACAAAGAATTTGGACGTCCAAAGTGTCTAAATAGCCTAATTGAACTTGTGACACAAACCAGGAAGGCTGGAGACTTGGCTATGGAGGTGGAGGGAAAATGCCAGAGCGCACAGGCACAGATAAAATGGGTGGTTCTCTGAGACCAGTCCCAAGTCCTGCAGACAGAGCCTAGGCAAAGCTGCCTGGGAGGCTAAACGGCGATCTTCCTAACTACAAAACCACAGCTGATCACAGGTTACCATCAGCTACTGCTCATCCTCTTTCAAAAGTGAATTTTCCTGTGAAATTCCTCAACCAGTTACATCTGGAATAAATGCTCTTAGTTGAGCGACTGTCTGGGTATTTTTTATTTTTTGCATTTATTTGATAGTGAAGTTAATCATTTTAAGAGTTCTGTTGCTCCCACCATCTTTGACACAAGACGTTCTGTGTTTATGGAACTTAAGCTTCTGCATCTGACAAAGGAATGGATATCTTGTTTTCCTAAGTGGGAACTTGGTCACTAGTAAGAAGAATGACCCTTGGTGTTTTTTTTTTTTCAATGAAATTAGTGATGTTTTCACTTTTGGTAATTGTTTGAAATGATGGAAGCTGTTCCCTCTGCAGTTAGTGTCTTGTAGGAGAGCTGGGGCATTTAGTCACATTCTTGTCTGGAAAGCATGGGGGACCTGAGCTCTGGGGGAACCCCCACAGAAGGTGCTGGTGTGGTAGGGTCATTGTAATCCTGGCCATGGGGAGGCAGATCCCTGGTGGTGGTGGTGGGCCAGCCTAGTGTACCAGCCTGATCCAGCAACTATTTTTTTTTAATTAAACAGTATCTTCATGTTTTGTATTTATTTTAACTTGAGGACATTCTCATTTCTTAAATCTCTGTATCTTTTGAGTGAGGGACAGCGACATTCTTCTTTCTAAGGGACGTTTGAATGGTTTCCCCAAATTTAATTAGGAAATTGATGTCTGTAATATCTGGGGCGGTGTGTGACAGGAGAGAGGAAGGGACTTCACATCCACAGAGAGAAGCTAAGTCACCGCCTAGGCTGCAATCCTGCTAGTCATTGGTAAACAGGACTTGAGCTCTTCTCTGTGGGTGGACTACAAGAAGAAAGCTGGAGTAGGTCCCGGGCAGGAAAGAGAAGGAAGGAACCTATCTGTTAACACTGGATCCATCCACTTGCACCCTAATGACCACAGTCTTAAATGGAAAAAAAATGAGGGTTTCTGTCTTTTCAATTATGCATAGACATGACAAGAGTCTTTGTGTTTTGTTTTTGTTTTGTGTGTGTGTGTGTGTGGTGTTTTATACCTCTTACACCCTCTTTTTGATATACCACACTGAACAGTGAGGATGTTCTTTCAATGACAAATGAAGAAAGCCCTTCAAAACTCTAGGGGCTCCCATCTTTGGAGATTTTTGACACCCTATCTTTCATATTCCAGAATACCAAATTATTCCATAATACCTTACCAAAGAGTCACGTCCCTGTAGAATACATACTAATTCTAAGACCCAAATGAATTGCTCTAAAATCTCTTTTTTTTTCCTAAAGAATAATTTGAGAATTCTCCACTATCTCTGGAGATCACTTGGGACACCCTGGGGTGTCATACAATCTTGCCTGGGTAAAGCTGCCCTGGGCGGGAAGGGAGATTTCTTTTTTTTTAATAACTGGAGCCAATTTCTGCTAGAAAGAAGTCCCATTGGGTACTGTGGCTTCACTTTAAATCCAAATTCCTCATCTGCGAACAGTTAGAACAAGATGATGTAGCCCAGGAGAGTAAGAACTTGAATTCAACTCAGAGAACTGAAAAGTACTGCAATTGTGGCGGGTAAAGCTTCAAAGGATTGCGTAATGGCCTCCACCTGTTAGACACAAACTCAAGCCCTCTAGTCTTCAAAATATGGCCAAACTGAAATTGCTGCCCCCATTTTGCAGATGGCAAACCTTGTACCTTGAAGCTCAAGGCACAAGGGTATGTAGGCGGTGGGCTAGTGGAGAGCCCCAAGCAGTTTGGACTGCAGAAAGAACTTAACAATGTCTCCTTCAATGGGAAGAGCCATGGTTGGAGAGCCCCAAGAGCTAGTGTGGGGCTCTTTGGGAGTCCCCCAACTGTTGCCTCTAGAAGGCATTTATCCTTTGCTGTGCATCAGCAAGGCTCTGTCGGTACCGTTTTAAAAGAGGACCCTGCCTAACTTCTTTCTGTACTAAGAATCCTCCAATGGTATACACAAAGGTTTTCACAATTAGCAGCAAGTTTCATCCATTTGACTTTAATGACTTGGTAAACTAAATACCCCAGATTGTTATTAAAAAAATAAAATAAAGTGCTTCGGTGGGAGACGGGAGCAGATACAAATTTAAGTTAATGTAATTCCCTTACTCCTTGTTAAGGGGTGAACACGAGATGAGGAATTTTTAGACGGGCTCCAATGAGCTGGCTGAAATAAGTAGCCTTTTTGGCCTAGATTTGTATCTTCCTTGAGAATAGTAGTAATTTTCGAGTTTCCTTGTAGTTTTTTCCTTTCTTACATATCCAGTGTGCAGTAGGGAGTGCGTCTCAAGATGTGAAGCCCGTGTAGACTATTAATAATCAAGTCCTCCACCCTGTAGTCTTAAAAAGTTCCTGTTATGAACAAGACTGAATCCTCCTTCAGCCCACAAGGTATCAGTTGTCTCTCTTATCATATAGCTGGCAGGATAAGTCGGAACCATTTGGAATCCTAGTGTTTGGACAACTTTTTGGAAGCCCCATGCCTCTGATCAATCAGCCTATTCTTTGCAACACATGTTCTGAGCAACACGGCTTTATGACTTCAAAGCCCAACATGGCTACTGGATCACCATTATCCAGTTTATCTAACTCTCCAAGGTAGGATGGGCTTGCTCTTTACAGGGACCATAGCTTCATAAGTCAACGCGGGAAAGGTGGATTTAGAGACTGGTCATCTTATTCCGCTGTGGAAGGGAGCTCAGCTGGGCCCCAGGGGAAGGGATGGTAAAGAAAGATGCTGGAAAGTAGAGGCCTCTGCACTTGTGGGATATTCCCAAGTCAGAATGGAAAGCGGCCATGAGCTTTCCTCATTGTGGAGCTCAGGACAACTATATAGAAAGGTCATCCAGAGAGGACCGTGAGTCCGTGTCCTATTCTTGTTTATGAATGCTTGCTACTTGTTCCTCGACTTCAAGATGCTCTCCCTCAGACAACAGAAAATACAGGAGTCTCTGTTGGGGCATGTAAGAAAAAAGTCTTGCCTATAAACCTCCTATTACAAACCTGGCCATCAGTTTTGTAGTGGGTGGAGACAGCATGGTTTTTAATTTATCAGAAAACTCATCTGGAAGAAAAAAAAATCTAACTTCACATTCTCGTGATTTGTACCTAATAGTAGACTGTTGCCTACAATGGGACAGTTGTGATTTTCCTCTGCTTTTTCTCTGCACAGGATGAAACTCATGACTAAGTATGACCATCATACGTTTGCCCAGCCTGTGCCCATTACTTGGCGTCAGTTGGCTTTGTTTTCATGACTGCTTGCTGGCCTAGGATGGAGGGCTGTTTGGGATTTGGAGTTGGCCTTCTTCCCAGGAGTGGCTCCCTCTGTTAAAGTTGAAAAGCTTCTGGCGGGGCCAGAGGATAGGAGCTAGTGTCCTTGCTGCCTGTTGGCAAGTCACAGACACGACTACAGCCATCGCAGGTCCTTCTTCATCAAACCCACGAGTTTCTTCATTCATTTTACCCAGGTCCCCAGGCACGGTGCCAGGTAGTAGGAACAGGGGTAACTATTTTTAAATACTGGGCCTAGAGAAAAGACTGTGGCACACAGTCACGAGTTCCATCGTTTGTGAAGGTACAAAGGAAAAATTAGAACTGCCTAACTTTAAGCCAGTGTTTCTCAATCTGTGGGTCATGATCCTTTGCTGAGGTAGGTAGTTTTGAATGATCCTTTCATAGGGGTCACCTAAGACCATCAGAAAACAGTTTGGGAAAAACACTATGTAAATCTCATAAAACATGATGATTCATAACAGTAGAAAAATTACAGTTATATAGTAGCAATGAAAATAATTTTATGGCTTGGGAGAGAATTTCCACCCTTTTGGATGGAGGAATGAACCGAGATAGGAGGTCACTGGTGGCTGCTCTGCTCCACAGCTACTCTGATCTTTCAGGTTCTTATCCCAATCCCGATTTTTTATTTTTTATTGATAAAGAATAATTAAATAAATGCTTCCATGGTATCCAGAGTCAGGAATGAAGCAGAGATACATGCTTGTTCTTACTGTTTCCTTTTGATTGAGTCTGGAATCCCAGCCCATGGAAAGAACAGCCATGTTTAGTGTAGATGTTTTCCACTGTAGCTAACCTAATGTTAAGCGTCCCTGAGAACATGTCCAGAGGTTTTCCTATTCTCTCTGGGAATTCTAGGTTCTGTCAAGCACATACTGTCTTGAACAAATCAAACACAGATTAAGTTTCCACATCTACAGATACATGTGACTATTCTAATACTGAAGAACTGCTCAGCAAGGATCTGGGTTCTATAGAAATGGCAGTTTTACTGAGATGCCTACTATGAATTGGTGTTTCATTAAAAACCAAGGGAAAGTCATACAGAGCAACAATTTTGAAGTCTGTTTGTAGTGGGTAGAATTTTTAGTCCAGGATTGAAGGAGCAATAATAAGTTATAGTCATTCTACTGGGATCCATTTCCTAGGTGGCTGTGGCCAATGCCAATGTCTTCCTGAACTTTAATTCAGAAGCTGGCCACACCATGTTCCCATGAAATCTGTGATATGTTCCATCTTTTCAAAACACAAAGGATGCTTACCAGGGTTCTTGGTTTTTCATATTTTTAATATTTTCATAAAAATTAATTTCTAAGTACATTAATGATGTCATGTGACCAGTGGAAATAATACAGGACGGATGAGCCTTGGGAGCTCCTTCAGTCTCTGGAGATATCAGAAGTAATTGGTTGGAAGCATGCTGTTCAAATGATACTTCATATCTCCTGAAATTAGATATTTATGCCCATTCCTCTCCATCACTTCCACAGTGTTTCCAATGTACAAACATGAACACACACACACACCACTCTTCTGCACACTGCAGCTCAACAGCTCTCATTCTTCTGTTTTTCTATTTTTTTCCCCAGACTTCCTGCCTGGACCATGTAAATCTCTATGCTAAACACCTGGCAGGCTTCATCTTGAAATTAAAGGCACACACCCCTTAAGAGCACAGCCCACAGCCAATTTACGGCTGCCCCTGCAATTGGGAAACGGGTCCCTCCACAAATCTCTCCCCTTCCTCTTCAGTTCGATAAACTCTTGGCTCCTTTGTCAGGTCAGCCCCACTCTCGTTGACTTGTGATTGAAAAAACCTTACAAATGGGTTTCAGTCACCACTCAGCAGAGCCGCTGCATGGAATCCTTCTGGAGGGAGGCAGGCTTTTAACTTGATTGATGAAATTATATCTAAATCTAGTAGATTTGGGACTTCAAAGACATTTTTCCCTACTTAGGGCATCCCGGATGAAGGGTGTATGCTATTTGTACCAAACTCCCAGGCTCAAGTGGTTCGCAAATTGACCCCTTTGTAATAGGGTAAAGGTTTCTTGCTAGATAACGGTGGTTCATTTTGATTAATTATGCCAGGGAATTAATGTATGATTACTAACTTTTAGCAGACCCTGCTCCTTCTGACCCCAGCTGCTTGTTTGTGTGGCTGGTTGTAATTTTCGACCGATGGGTTAGGAGAGGTCACTGTGTGGTCAGCATATTTTAAACAAAGGAGGAGGAAGAGGAGGAGAGGCCTCCAAACGGAGTGGACACTAGTTCACAGCCTTGACAGAGAAGGCCTGTTAAGTGTTTTAACAGGAGGCTTTTATATATTTACTCTTGACCAGAAAAGCTGCTTTGCCAGAATGGAGAAGAACCTCAGAAGATGTGGAGAATAATTAAATGCTAAAATGTTAGTCCATAAATGTCTCTGCATATAGGTCCCACTGGCCTGGGATCTTGTTAAAGACAAAATGGTAAAAGAAGAGTGTTGAATTGGGGCAGACCAGGAGAACTGAGAGGAAAGGTTCTTTTCAGTAATGTGATTTTTTCTAAGAGGTGGTGTGGGGTTTAAGTAGTTATTTTTAGATTAAGTGCTCAATGCTTGGAAGCAAGAGAATGCAGACTAAGCTGATAATACTTCCAATTATTCTATTTTTTTGTATTTATACCTAGATGACTCTTCTGCTGTGATGCTCCTGTCCTTCCTACCAAGAATTCACAGCATCCACTACCTGTCGATTCCTAGTGGTCTGTCCTCAGTACCCATTGGCCTCTGAGGTGAGTGGAGATTTCGTGGTCTTTTTGTCTCCAGGAAAGTAAGTGTGCTTATCACAAGAACTGGGCTCTCAGGGTGCTGAGAAATATTTCCAGGAAAAATATTTCCTGAGAAATATTTCCAAGTCGCAGAAGCTGACTTTCTTTCAACATTCAACTGTGAGGAATCCCCTACACAAATGCTATGGGTGTTATCAGTTGTTTTCTGATTATGACTTTATTGAAACTCAATTATAAAGCTCCAAGGGAGGACCAAGAAGAGACCATTATAAGGGAAACAGAAGTGTGTGCTTGTGTCTGTGACTGTCTTCTCAAGAAAGCAGAGAACGGGAGGATGTGTAATTATGCAAAAGTTTGGCTTGCATTGGGATGATGGACCAATGCTCTTTGGTTTGTGATAAATGTTGTGTGTCATAGATCTGAAGAGAGAGAGAGAGAGAGAGAGAGAGAGAGAGAGAGAGAGGGAGGGAGGGAGGGAGGGAGGGAGAGAGAGAGAGAGAGAGAGAGAGAGAGAGAGAGAGAGAGAGACTGTCCAGAAGGGTGTGGAAAGGCGCTGGGTGTGCTGACAACTGCTGATCGCCCATAGCCTTTATGGACAACATAATCACAATTACTGTATTTCAAACAAGCCCCTTTCAAAAATTAGAGGTGTTGATGACTTTAATGGGGACATAGACCATTTGTCTGTTCCATTATTGCAATTACTGTCTGGCTTGGTGTCCTCTCTCTGACAGTGGCTAATGTTGTATACTTCAAAGAAAGATATAAACCCTCAATAATGCACTTACGGCCCAATTCACATTCAGCTCTTCATGTCCCCACCATGGTCACCCCACCTCTTCTGCTTGCACAAGTGCCTGGAGGCCTGTCCACGCACAGATGCACACTGCTAGGGTGGAAGACTCTGGTAAAGAAATACATTTTCATGGCTCTTGCATTGGACCTATAGACATAGGCAATGCAAGAAGAGGAGAAACACAGGGACGTCATATGTGTTTAAATTGTCGAGACAAAGACGTGGAGTCATCATACCGGGTCCTCCTGTTGAAGCATGGCTGCCCTCTTATCATCCGAAATTCGCTGGGGGCGGGGGACAACTGCCTTGGAAACACCTGTGGCATTTTTTAGGGATTTAAAACACCAATCCATTGGATAATAGTCTTTTCCCACAACCCAACCTCCTACTTTTCTGTTCTTAGGTACCCATAGTTGTGGAAATAGATAGAATAAATACAGGTATATTTTTAAACTAAATTATATACCATGTTTATGTCCTAACTATCTTAAAACATTTCCTCTTAGTTCCTGCCTAGCTTCATTTAGATTTGATCTGATTTGGTTTGTTTTGTGCTGCAGAAGTCATAATTTTGTTTGTTTGTTTTGTTTTCTCTTTTGTTTGTTTTGTTTGCTGATTTTGTTTTCTTTGTTTTGCTGGGGTTTTTTTTTTGTTTGTTTGTTCTTTGTTTTTTTTTTTTTCCCCTCTGTGTAGGCCTGGCTGTCCTGGAACTCTTTTTGTAGACCGGGTTGGCCTGGAACCCACACATCCACCCGCCTCTGTTTCCTGAGTGCTGGGATTAAAAGTGTGTGCCATCACACCTGGCTCCAGAAGCCATAAATTCTACTCTTATTTTAAGATGGCAAGATGTAATATGACATAGTACATCTTCATATATCCAAAAGCTGGCAATCTGAGGAAACAAAGGAGTTTGGAGGACACGTGTCTTTAGGGTTGTGTGCTGGTTTCTGTTCTGGCTTCCTGGAGAATATGGCTGATTGACCAACAGCCCTGACATTCAGAGGCTCTGTTGTTCATGTTCTCTTATTGTCCAGACAAGTCTGACCACTGTTCTCCAGACTTTACTGAGGATACAATGAATGTTCTGCTGTGGTCCCAAGACCTTACAAAGTCTATAGGGTTTTGAAGTTAAAAACTAGAGCAAATGCAGGGTGGTGGTGGTACACTCCAGAGGCAGAGGCAGGCTCTCTGAGTTTAAGGCCAACCTCTACTACAGAGAAAGTTCCAGAACATTCAGGACTGCACAGAGAAACCCTGTCTTCAAAAACAAACAAAAACAAAACATAAAAGGATTAGAAAAGAAAAAAAAGTAACAAAAACTGTGAAAGAGCTCTACATATTGAAGGTGCTGTTACTAAGACTTGTTTCATAACTCTGAAATGAACAGAAATGACCAGGTTCATGCTGGCAGCTGCCCCGACAGTGAAGGTGAAGCTGCATCTGTTTGTACCCCAGTGAACAGACCAATGAGTTTCTTTAGATTTCAGTTACCGTCTCTGTCTCTTAGGTCTTCAAGGCTACACTGATGCTTTATAGGTGTCTGGATTTACCTGAAGAAAAGGGACTTGGAATCCTCTCCTGGGAGACAGGAGACTTTAGGTCAACTGATCATCTTGGTTCACTTGACTCCATTCCTGGAACACAGGAACTTCAATGTTAGAAGAGAAAGGTCCAGGCAGACCATGACAAATCAGGTCGCTAGATACAAGCCTAGGCTCCAGAAACCAAATTCTAGTCTGTGGAAACTTGGATTTTAATCTGTAAGATGTGGACAGGTTGTCACTGATGGGATACGCCCCATCTTGGAGGAAGCGCCTTCCAGTGGCGATAGGAATTCTTCCATGTGCAGGCAGATTTTCATTAGCCGTGCTGACTAATCTTTGCCGGCTGTTGGCGAAACTAAGCTCAGCGAGTCATTTTTTAGATTTTTTACGCTAGAGATTGCAATGCAAACTCTAATAATCCTCGCATCCCTAAGTAAGCTGTTTACTGAATGTCAGGAGCCATCAAGAGACAGATTGGTTAGTTCAGCTTAACAGGCTAAAGAGGCTGTTGCAGAAAGTTGAAAATAAAGCAACCCTCTACAGCTCAAGGTACAGAAAAGGCCTCAATGAATTTTAAAAGAGAACAATATTTTGAATTTTTTTTAAGTCCAGAGGTGGCACTCCAATGGACTTCAAAACCAAACTGAAGAACGATGGGCATAGCAATGTTCTTTCTAATCACTGGCAAAATCTATCACACATGTTCTTTCAAGTAAAGTTTATTGGAAAGAAACTGCTACTTGAGAGCCACATGTTAACTCCGGCTTGCCAAGGTCAGGCCAGGGCAATAAACCCTTGAACCTTACAAATATGCAAAGCTGACATAAATAACAAATTAAACTCAGCCAGGTAGAACCCGCTGACCGGTGGATATGAGACAGATTCCGACCCCAGGGACCAGTGGCTCTTGATTGGGAAGGAAAACTGGTCTTACCCTCTTTGTTCACTGGCCATTAGTTTTGCATCTGTGAGGCCCTTTGCTCTTCCCTGCTGCGGAGAAGCCCAATAAAACGGTTCTGCTAAGTTCTCTGCCAGCCATGCTGTGTTACAGCTCATGGTTTGCTGGTGTGGCATATTCGACTAATGACTTAGCTTTTTTTTTAATGGGAGAACATAGAACATTGGGTGGAAACGATGTACTTTTGAGTTTAAAGCCACTTCTGTGTGTGTGTGTGTGTGTGTGTGTGTGTGTGTACTCATGCATACGTACATATGTGAGTGTGGTGTGTGTGCATGTATGTGGTTTTGACTATGGGTCTTTGTGCTTCTTTAAGAGAGCTCGCAGAGTCCAGAGGAGGAAGTCGGGCATCCTATGATGTCGCTCATCTTCTTATTCCTTTGAGGCAGGATCTCACACTGAATCATAAGCTAGATCTGGGGCCAGCACATCCCAAGGATTTTACTGTCTTGTCCTCACAGGGCTACGATTGCAGGAGCACATATGCCTGAATCTTTATGCGGGTTTTTTGCTCCAAGCTCGTGTCTTCGTTCTTGCCCACTGAGTCGTCTAAAGCGATTTCAAGATGATGGAAACCGGAGTATCTCTGAGGAAGAAGTTGTGTCTGTGACAGAAGCACAATACTCTTAATGGGAAAATGGAATGTTTGGAATGTGACTTGATCCCACCTAAGGTACAAAAGGGAACAGGCAGCGACAAAGAACACAGCAAAGAGAGTGCGAATCCTCTTAAATTTCAAGGAAGGAGTCTTTCTTGGTTTTTGTCATGGAAGTATCAAAGTGACACAGAGGCGGAAAAGGAAGTAAAGGCCCTCATCACTGCCCAGAAATCTCACTAGATGCCATCCTTGATGTGGCCATGAGGCTGAGTGCATTTGTAGATAAGAAGCATATTTCTGTTGAGCAAACAAAGTAGGAATTCCCAAGGTCTTTTCAAAGTGCCAGCACAAAGCTGTTATAATTTGATTCTTTCTACAGACTCGATCTTTTGGCAGATTTAATCTACAGTGGATTTCATTAGATGTAGCCTCTCCCACTTGAGGAATCGGAGGATGGAGTCTCAGGGCTTTCAGCTTTTTCTGCTAAGGCTTTTGCTGTTGGCTGTGGCTCAGGGTTAGTTTTAATCCCATGGCTTTCAGAAGCCATGAACGCTTATGGGGAGGAAGTACTCCCTCTACAGATTATCCTGGAGGGAAAAGCATTCTTTAGCAGTTTCTTTTTTTCTTTTATTTTTTTTATGATTGATTTTTTTAATTAAAGTATAATTATATCATTTTCCTTCTTCTAGCAACCACTTTATAACTTGCTAGTGACAGGATGGCGATTCTTTGTGCTCGCCCTCAGGGAACAGTAAAGAGATTATGTGTCCCGCTCTTCCTGGGAGGAGGCAGGATTGGAGGTGGAAGACATTAGACCACATGACAGGGGAGGAAAGAACATATCAATTTCGAAAATTTTGGTTAACTGTCTATAGAACAAAATATGGACCTGTAAATTATTGATTTATTTAAATAATTTTATAATTTAGACTGAATGAGTTTTATGGTTTATTTGAATAATAATACTGTTACCTTTGAACACAAGTTTAAAATTATAAATGATAACTGTATCTGTAGATCTTTATAGGTCTCTGTATATATCTATATACAGATGTTCTTTTTTAGACAGGGTCTCATTATGAAATTCAGGCTGATCTTAAACTTCTGATCTTCCTGCCTCAGCCTCCTCTGGGATGTTAATCCAGTCATAAGCCGACACACTTGACTGAAATAACATTTAACTTGTCTATCAATTTAACATCTGATCAGATGCATTGTGTAATTGTAAAAAAATGTATCTCCCCAGGCACAGATGACTGCAGGGGTCACTGTGGCAGCAAGGAGACAGGCGGGGCAAGTGTGTGTTCTGTTGTGTCAGGTGCCTGCTCGGGTCTGATGGATGGTTTTTCCTTGAACCTCAAAGGAAGAAAGATGTGTTCTCTCCTTTTTCTTTTTCTTTTTCTTTTTTTTGTCCCCCTCCCTTTTGGTCATTGGCCCAATTTAAGGAAAAGATGTTTGGAAGAAAATCTTGTAGGGGAATGAGACCTTACTTTAGCATGGAATTAAAACACCAATAATTAGCAGGCAAGGTAGGGTAAAACCTGTGGCTATTCTCAAACAAACAAACAAACAAACAAAAACAAAAACAAAAAACCTGAGTGACAAAAATGATATTCCACTGCTATTTTCCCCCCAATTTTTATGATAGTTTTTTATTTGAAGGCATGTGCACAAGTCACATCCTCCGATGACGTCAGCAAATGTTTTTATTTTCCAGGAAACGTGAATCCTCAGCAGCTCACTTTTCAAACCAGATAATAATCTGTGTCTAAAATCTAAGTCAACTTTAGATTCTTTGGGGTCTATGAATGTGATGTCACTAATGCATGTCCAAGCAGTGAACTGACAATGTAGGAACATATCTCATGGCATTCTCTAAATAGCCTAGTCTTACTAGCCCTTGTGTTTCTGGGTCGAGATAGCTTATGTTTCGTAATCTTTACTTTAGTTCAGGGGTTCTTCATGCAGGTCAGGTTTTCAGACCAGAAGATAAGTTGCATCTTCTACTCTCCCTGGGGTTGGCATAGCTGTGCTAGCTTGAAGTTGAGTAGATTTAGGGGGTAACGGGATGGACATTGTGATTTTTTTTTCTCCTACCTCCTCTTCCATCATCTGGTACCTGGACCAGCTCGCATATGAATGGTGACCACCCAACCCCAGTCCTGTGAGACTTCATGGTCTGATGCAAACTGTCAGGCTGGCTTCCTAGCCTCTGGCTCAGTGTTAATCCACCCTTTCAACCTTGACCCGTCTGGGCTTCTTGTCTGGGCAAAACTAGACACCTGGCAAATTTTAAAGTTTAATGTCAGGTTAATCTCAAGTTCTTTTGGTAAAAATAGAATAGCCTTGCTCCTAGCCTCTCTGTTGATTGTAGGCGGGAGGTGACTCGAGTGAGCAGGGAGCAGCAATTAACAGGCTCTTGGACAGGAAGTTAAATCATACAGTACATTACTACCTTATTTATTTTTGGATTCTCATGGATCCAAGGTTGTTGCCTGTAAGTCTCAAGGACTAAAGGATTAGAATGTGTAGAAATGCCTATATATCATTGAAGAGGGAGTCTTGTTACTCTTGTCTATTCATCTCTGGCTTCGGGGCACACACTCTTGAATTGTATTAAATATTATATGAAAATGTTTATTTAAAGTCCTTTCAACTGACAGGCTATTAAATGCTAGATCAAACGACGTAGAAATTCAACATCAGACCTGTTAGTGGGCCAGGGCAGGGTGGAATATGCTGATCCCTGTATAAACAGAGAGACGCGGAAATATCGTCAACTCCATTGAACCTGTTGAATGGGGGCTCACGTGAACAAGAACTGAGTGAGTCAATTTTTAAAATAGCTGTCCAAGGGTAATCTGAGTTGACTAAAGCTGAGGTACTTACGAATCTACCGGAGAGAAGGAAATGTGATTTTGAACAACAGATGTTTGGCTACTAATTCTTTAGTCCACCATGGAAGCCAGCCCCCACAGAATCCAGCCCATTCTGGCTGTTGGTCTGGACATTCATATCCAAATGATAATAGACATATAATTAGCAAGTGATGAAGGGAAAACACCCCTTTTGGTGCCTCTTTTCCCCCTCACAAAGCAGTTAGTGGATTTTTCATATCCAGGTCATTAATTTTTATCTGTCTATGGTAAAATGATTTGGGTCAGGGTGGGGGAAAAATCAAAGTCTCCTGTTAGTCCAGTAATAGGTTGGTGGGAATGGCGTTCATGCTGCCAAGCAGTCTCCTGGCAGAAGGACAGCAGGGAAGTGTAATCAGGTTAGAACTTGATGTTGTAACTTACCCGAATGAAAGACTTTTCTTAAGGTGACATTAAGATGAAATATTTAAGATAAACTGGAAGATTTGACTGGGAATTCACAATGGCTCTCTGAAATAGTCTGTCCTGATTTACAGATCCTCAATTTTCAATTTATGAGCTGAGACCAGAGTATACCACCAGAGGATGAGAATAGAGTAGTCATATTAGAGGCAGCTCATATATCCTAAAGACAGACTTTGGAAGAATTAGAAAGTATAATAAAGTGCCCTGTCCCTTTAAGACAGGGCCTGGCTCCCTGCCAATTTCCAACCTAAAGCATTAGATATTTTTAAAGCCCTTAAAACTGTCACTTTCCCCCTGGACTTTTTGTCATCTCTAAATGAAAAAACAGTACCGGAGAGATTTGCCCATATTGTTTCCAGTCTCCTCAGGATATTTTTGAAAAGTAAATATTTATTGCTGACAATAATTTTTTTTTGCGAAGGTTAGCTAGCATTTCAAGTGCAGACCCGGGCATCTGAAAGGCAGAGAAAGTGCCCCTCCATCTCCAGGGCACACACAAACGGGAAACTTGCAAACAAGGCCACTGGAAATGTGAACCCTTGCAATTTTTTTTTAAAGTCTCATTTCAAAGCAGACATGGACAATGATTGCTGGAGAGTCAGGCCGAGGACATTTGTGGAACTCGGAGAAGTTTAGATGTAGCCTAGGGACCACTCGGCATCAAAGAGCAAACAGCATGGAAGTCTCTTCCTGTCTTCATTCCCGCTCAGCATCTAGAAGTGGACTTGACACTAAGATCAACACAAGGACCCTTAGCTCCTTCATCGCCTCCTTTCGCTGGGATTCCATAGGCCAACAGAAACCATTGCTTCGTGGCTCCGTGTGCTTTCCTTGCTCTGAGGGACCTGTGGGCTTTCACTTTTTTAAAAGTGTTTTATAATCAGATAAATTAGGAAAGAACCAAACCAAAACATGCTAAGCAAGTTGTTTTTCCTTCCAAGACTTTAATGCACACCATGCATCTTAAACCCAGTTTGATGGAGATTTTAGCAAGAGGCAATCAGTAGATCATATTTTGCTAAATGCCAGTTTGAAGGTGAAGGGAAAACAGAACTGCTAAACCCTTGTAGGATTGAAGCTTTTGTAATATAAAACTTTATAAGTTATTCAGGTAAAGAAGCATAAGTGGCAATGCATAGAATTTCATATGGAGATGTCAAAATGCCTCTCTCTCCCTCTGTCTGTCTCTAAATGTACACATGTACATATATAAATATTATATAATAAATATATAAATATATTATATATGTACATGATATGTATCAACACACACACACACACACACACACACATATATATGCTGATGTATAACATAAAAATAAGGAGACCCAGGAACAGACACTGAAGACTGCTTCTCTATTCATTAGCCATACAGATGAATACATACACCCAGATACACACTCCAATGCAATATCCCCACACATCCACATGGACTGTACCACTTAGGATTTATATGTGTTTCCAAGTCAAGGAAAGTTTAACCAGCAAGGGATTTAACTGATTTTATATATATTTCCTGCCCAAAATAATGTCTTCAAATAATCAAAAGAGACATAAGCCTTTTTACTGCGAATATGAACATGGGATTATGTCACAGCTGCAGCACAACTTAGTGACTCAGCAGCAATAATTAGCTAAACTACAGCCAGGACAAAGAGAAAACAGAAAAACAATGTAGACCTGCAGGCTTGAATTTATGTTGATGTTTGATTTGCAAGGACTTGATCTCATGCCTACTTCTATTTATATGGAAGGCTAAGAAGTGTAGTTTCTCTATTAGCAGCAGATTCAAGGGTCTATTAATAAGAGAACCAGGGAGATGAGTATCGGATAGATACCCAAGGCAATTAGTGTTAGAGTGTATTCTTGAAATTGGCATGGACTGTGCCAAAGGTCGTCTGGGTGTTCAGTGTAAGTATCTAGTTAACAGCTTAGTGTCCATAGAAGCAACTCGGCCTGGATTGAGATTGTCAAGGGTCGCAGAAATATGCTTCCAGGCCTGCAAACATGGAACAATATTTAGGCTCAACTGTAGGAAAAGCCATCGGGGGAAGCAAGATGATGTACATTCACAACGTTTTTGATTCAAGGGATATAAAACAAAACTTCTAAAAAACTCTCAGGGCTGGATGTAGGTTAGAGGCAGATAGCTTGCGTCACACACAGGCCCTGGGTTCTACTCCTACCTCTGCAGACAAAGAAAACCCCATGGGAATCAAAAGCAGTTGAGAATGTTTCTTAAGGGCAGTAAGTACTGAGATCAGCATCAAAAGAGGTGCACGTGGGAACAGGGGTTCACTGATGCAGTCTTATCTAAATGAAGTTCTATTACCCTCAGTCCTTAGGAGCTCTGTAAGATTTATCAATGATTCCATTCTAACAGCGCAAATGAATTCGTTATTTTCCCAGGAGCAGCTGGCCTTCAGTTTGTGGAGGGAATGCCTATGCATCAATGCCTCGATACCCCTGAGACCCCTGACATTTGCAGTACCTACCATCTAATGAGGGCTTTGACTGTGGGCACATGAACCTTGGGGTCTGTAAACAGGGAGGAAGGCACCTCAATCTATGTGAAAGTGGCAACCCTCAGAGTTGCTGTCCTCTCAAGTTCTGGTTTTCGATTTCCTTTTCCTTTCCTCCACTTCCTTTCCTCCCTGTTGCTTCCAAACTATGGGTGTTCTTAACAAGGGGAGGCCCACACAGGTGAATAAAGTTCCATTTTTTGGTGTGTGTATAAGTGTTCATTTTCTGTATCCATTCATCTGTTACTGGACATCTATTCTGTTTCTGTTTCTAGGATGAGGAAAAAGGTAAATAGGTACAAGGCAATGAAGAAGAAAGTCTGTGGAGGACAAACCAAAGCAAAGCTTTTTGGGAAATACCACAATGAAATTTAATATGCTAATTGAAAAAAATCAAAAGAAAAAATTTTCCCTGTTCATAGCTGCTATCACACAAGGCCTTATTTATGGTATATTTATGGGATATTGCTTAATGGTGGACTTTAGAAATAAACTTTTATTTTTTCTTGAGACATGTACTCCATGCTGTGAACTCACTAAATAACCAAGCATGACTTTGAACTTCTGACTCTCCTGCTGCTACCTCCCTCGTGCTTGGATTACAGGTGTGCACCATCATGTCTTTTTTTTTTTAAATATGGAATTGCATATAAAGTCCAGAGCCTTGTTTTGCTGGGTGAACATTCTGCCAGCTCAGCCACATCCTCAGTCTACGTCATCAACTTTGCCCCGAGAGGAATTCCAGGACACCAGTCTTCTCCTTTCTCTCTCTCTTTACATTTCAAGTCAGGAGCTAAATGCTTTGGTTCTGTTTCATTCTCTTGGCATGCATCCTTGGGCTCTTTCTAAGCAGGAGCTTCGGCAAGTGTAAGCCGATACATAAAATTTTCCTCTTTGCCAACTGGTAATCTCTGGTATGTGCTTAGGGTAGAAGCTGATTAATGCAGGAAGTTGGTGTGGACCACAGAGAAAATGTGGTATATGTACACAACAGAATTTTTTGAGCCATAGAGAAGAACAAAGCTATGCCACTTGCAAGGAAATGGGTGCAACTCAAGATGAAAATATTAAGTGAATTCGGTTGGTTGTCAATAGCTATACTCTTATTTCCTCTCGTTTATGGTTCTTAATTTCTTTACACAGATACAAAATTTTGCATGAATGTAGAATTAAAGCTGCCCAGGGGAACAAGAGGGACGAATACGAGTCATGAGGAGTGGGAAGAAAACAGAAAGGTGTGGGGAGGAATATGTTTAAAGTACAATATATATTTGTATAAAATACCCTTCTACAATTAAGTGGCTGGCACCCAAATAATGGTGTCTGAGGTTGGCTTCTGGCCCCTACATACATGTGCACAGGAAAACTATACTGCGCAGGAGCACCGAGCCCTCCACACACAGAAAAAGCATAAAAAGCATCCTTTTGCAAAGTGCTGCATGCAGTGAATACATACCATGAAACTTTTAAAAATATGTTAGAAACATGAAAATGCTGGAAGGTTTGAGTGGAGTCAAATCAATTTAGCAAGAAGTCTCTCACTAATATGGATTGATTTTTGTGTTCTGGGGAGGGGAGCAATTGCACTTGGCTCTCCGGAGAGCAGAAAAGTCAGAAAATTTTGTTTCTGTCCTATTGGGCAAACCACAGCAAATTGGGGAAGTTCTGGAGCAGGCAGAATGACTCCTGTACGAGGCTTTAGGAGAATGACCAAAGAACCATCTGCTCTGGTAACCGTTGAACAATCGCCACGAAATGGTTAGCACGTCATGGTTCTGTCTCTCTGCAGTCAGAAGCAGAAATGAGCGGATCTGCAAGATGGCAGAGCTCACACATACTGAATTTGAGTGTATTATAATAGTCCGAAGGGAGTTTGGAAATCAGATAGCCAACTTCTCTGTCTCCCAATGATTCTAAAGTTGAAAGAATTGGAATTGACAAATCTGCAGCCTAGTGGAAGGTCTACTCATGGACACTACAGTGTTTCTGAAGAGGTTTGTTGATCATACTCCAAAGATGAGCCGTGTCTCTTAAGGAACCCTCAGAAAAGGTACGGTTCCTTTATGACTAGAAATCTTGATGGTAGGAACTCCGGTGAGGGGACTTTCAATAAGTTTAGGGGCAAGGAGTCCTCTTTCTGTGTACAAATGAAAAGACTGGAATGAAACCACTGCACGCATTTCTTACACAGTAAGCCATGAAATCTGCCATTTGAAACCTATTGGCACATGTATTACCACCTCTTTCTTCTAAATAGTAAATCGCTTCTCCAATTGATTACTTAGTTTATTTTCTTAACTACCTGGTTACTCACATGATTAAATTAATTAGATTTCATTAGGGGAAAGCACATTCCCCCAAGCTCTTGTCAGAAGCTGGACTGATTTTGGCTATTAAACCTAAAGCATCCTCTACCTTTGGGATTTAAGGCTTGCAAAATTTTTTCCCTTCCGGAGGTATTATTTTGAATTCCATTTTTACTAACGCAGAAAACGAATCCCACTTAGGGTTGCCATGGATCGCCCCCTCTGTAGCGTGTTAAGAATTTGAGAGAAATTCTGATTCTTGCTCTGACCCAGGAGGTACATGAAAATTTTGCCTCCCAGGCAGAGCAGGCATTAGACAGGGCTCTTTCTGTTTTCCTAGGAGAGATTCCCCCAGTTTCTCCCAACCTAACAAGCTTCTTCCTGGAGATTGGGAGATAATGCGTCTGAAATAACTAGAACTCAACCAGGCTTTGGGTTTATCTGAGCATCAAATCCCAAGAATCTCAAAATCCAACTGGTTGCATATACAGCCAGACAGAAGTAAAGTATCACGCACGACACAGTTACAACAACTTCTAGAACAGGAGAGGAAGGGAAAGTTCCCATCTTATGTCAGGGCTAAACGTTCTTGGAAGCCGGTGGTGTGTTTTTCTTTCATCGGGCCTGACCATGCTGTTGGCAGAAGCTTCTCCGATGTGTTTGTTTCTCTTGAGGTTGTACGTCTTCAGCGGTCTCTCTTTAAGTATGAACAGACCACAGACCCAACCTGTGTTGGGGCTGAAGCTCAAATGCCAAAGGCGTGAAAACATGAGTCTGGAGATGGAGGAGATGCTTCTTTGACACTGTTAGGAGCTGGGCCTCTAGCCTGGGCGAAGAGCTGGCTGGTGAAAAAGCAGGGGGAGGTGCAGCAGAATGATTGGCATCAAGTGTTAGGTGTTGCGTAACACATCCAGTACAAGATCCAGGCGCGTTAAAGGCCTGAATTTTGAAGCAAAACAGATCACGGTTCGTGATCAAGCTTGGATACATGCTTCGTATATAACACTGAGCAGGTGGTCTCCTCACCTCTTACGGCATGAGGATGAAGGCAGGCTGTTTCCCATAAGGCTCTCATGAGCCTCACGTGGTCACAAGAGGACACCTATCAGAGAATATGCTAACAGCGAGCAGCTACTGATCAAGCCCAATTGTTTGTCTTTCTGTCAGCAACGTGTTTCTGAAATATTTGTAAGTTTCTTACAAATTCTTAAGAATTTTTTCCAAGCCCTGGGTGGCCAACATGTTTCCTAGATCTTGCAGATCACTATCATGGCGTGTTTAGAGGGCAGTTTGTTGATCCAAATCAAAAGCCTTAAGCAAATGCATGTGTTTTACTTAGAAATTCAAATTTTGTTAGCCTAAGGAAAGAATCAGAAATTATAAATTCAAACTTAATATTAGATATGTCTTATATCTCCCTGGTAAATTGCAAGTGTTGCTCGTGATGGCAAAATTCAGTCACAAAGTTCAACAAAGAATCATGAGATTCACACGTCTAATGGCACACTTTTATAGCTATTAGAATTCTTGGTTCAAATCGTTTTAATGCAAAGGATTTTCACATTTGATACATTGGGAAAAAGGACAGTCAGAGAAAGCAAAAGTACTTTCAGAGAGTAACAGTCTAACAGATCTGACAGATAAGTAAAAAACTGGGATAGACCACTGCCTGGGCAGTTTTAAACACACTAAAGCATGAACATAAAATTACAGATTTTTAAAGAGAAATTGTTGACACCATGAGAAAAATCATCCTTGTATAAAACTCTTGGTTTTGGTCTTGATTTTCATGGATTTAAACATAAGCTAAATGGAATTTCAGAGAGTTAAGAGACTTATAGCAGTAAAATTTTAGTAAATAATTTCAAAATATTTCTAGAAATGCCAATAAATAAGTTCCTAAAATAAGGAGCCATTTATTGTTCTTTGATGAATTCATCCAAATCTGACTCCTTACTCACACTTTAAAATTCAGGATATTGTAATTTTGAAATTCTGACATAACAATGTCCATGACTTTAATCATAAAAAAAAATCTAGAAAGTGACTTTGAGACATTTATCTTCCATAGGTGGCAAATACCATTATCTGGATAATTTGTTAGATATGCAGTTTGTGCTCGTTGATTTGAAAAGAAATTACTAGGTTTTAATAGAGGATCAGATAAACCAAGAAATGGAAACCTTTAAACCTTTAGCTTTTCCTACCCCAATCTCTCTCTCTCTCTCTCTCTCTCTCTTTCTCTCTCTCTCTCTCTCTCTCTCTCTCTCTCTCTCTCTCACACACACACACACACACACACACACACACACACACACACACACACACACACATATCTCAGTCATGAGCCATAGAAAACAACTCCCTATCTTATCCAGCCTATCTAGATATTTGCTAAATTTTAATTTCTTTTAGAAATGGGCTAAGTATTGTATTGATGAAAAAAAAAACAAGCCTGTTACCTGAGGTTTTGTCATCCCTGAGGCTCTCAATTGTTTGTTCTTTGTGGGCTTTGGCCAATTACCAAGGAATCATTTGGCAGGTGAGTAGAGCAACCTTTAATTAAATTTTAACAACAGTGTAGACACCCACACAGCAAGATACCAACAGAGGTGAGCACTAATCTCCTCCCCGTCAGAACCTGTATCTGCAACCATCACGGAGGACGGATGGGTAAAAGTTGGACACATTTGGAACCAAAAGGCAGTGGATTTTAGCTGTGACACATAAATTCTGACGTAATTAATGGGTCAAGCTGATGTTTCTTACTGCCATTGCTGCTTCTAACGTGGGTTCATCAAGTAGACCATAACCAGCCAGACAAGTCTCTCCTGTTGTAGGCACTGTGAACTACAATTATTTATATACTCACCTGCAGTTAGTTCTCCTAGTGAGTGTCTTGAGACATGCTTCTAATGATTTAAACATCACAGGCTTGTTTAAAGGTTTCTGGATCTAAGCAGTTCTACATCTGCCTGTTCCAATGTCTGGGGTATAATGCCCTCCGAGTTCCACCGAGTCCTTTCTTTCTGTTAGGAACAAGATGAGCTGGGCTTGAAAAGTTGCTGGTCTGACATTATGACAAGAAACACAAGATACACACTGGGTGCCTGTGCTATGTGTCCACATACCACACTCTAATGAGTTCTATGAACTCATGGGAAATACTGTCTTCAACCAGAGATGGAATTGATAACAGAAAAATCTCTATCAAATACGCTGTGTAAACGGTAATGACAATCATTGAAGAGGACAAAGTTTAATTTCTCTCTAGATTCCAAGCCTAAGTGGGTATATCAGGTACTTGAGGGCAAATAACATTCCCGTGCACCTCACAGACATCTCCTTCCTGAATGCCCCTCTCCCAACACAACCCCAAATGACCATGTGCATGCAATGCCCTGACAGAACTTGATTTCCTGGGACCTTCTCACTCTGGGAGACAACATGATCATCCTTCATTTCCAAGACTTGAGCTGACTGACTCCCTTGGATTTTGCTGGCCTTTAAAAGTCACTGGGCTCTGCATCTCCACTGTAAAGGGGGAGAGCTGGCATTCTTTAGGACCTGGGGGAGTTGTTGTGTTCCTCTGGAATGTGTTGAATGGCTTGTAAATTAGAGTCCCTAATGAAAACTCGCTGATGTCCAACCGGAGCAATCATCTGGCTAAAATCAGGCAGTAATTCCACTAATTTTACTGCCCTTCTCCCAGCCCTCAACGCCTCATTTAGGAAAAAAATGTTTATGTTCCTCCTCAAAACACCTGCATTTTAGCTCCAGACCCGAAAGCAATTATGGATTTTATTTTATTTTATTTTCTGGTTCCTCTGTTATGAATGAAGCATTCCTTTCTTTTGTAAGGACGTAAGTAAATAAAGCCAACCTGGAGGTTTCTAACCGGGAGACTTCTAAATTGTTCTGTTTTCTTTGGTGTGTACAGAGTCCCGTTCTGCAGCTGTTGCCCAGAACCCTGTAGGTATTTTTCAGAAAACAATAGCAGGAACCTTCTCCGAGAAGTTTACACTGTGACTAACTGGGCCTGGTTTGAGGACAGAAGGGTGTGACTGCTACTTACCAATTTCAAACCTTTCAAACAGGCTTTGGCTTTTATCAAAAGTGAGTGCAACTGAGATTCTCCACATTTTTTAAAAATCAATTTAACATCGTGGGAAAACAAAGTTGTTTTGAACCTCAAGGAAAAGAAAGTGCTGAGGCAAACACTGAAAACAGAAAGGAAGTCTCTCTCTCTCTCTCTCTCTCTCTCTCTCTCTCTTTCTCTCTCTCTCATCACCACCATCATCATCATCATCATTATCATCATAAACTAATAGAACATTACCTGATGTTTATTTTTCTTTCCTTCCCCCCTCCCCGGTTTCCATTTGTTTAAGTTCTTTGAAAATAAGGTGAAAAACGTGTCTCAAGGTTTGGTAAAAATTCATACATTTGTACTACATTTTGTTCCTTGATAAAAAACAGAGGGAAAGGAATTTCAAGCAACATATATACAAACCTCTCTATTTGTTTCTTAAGCGTCACCTTTCCCCCACCTTCCCTCTGGACCAGGTCTGGGGAACATCTGTGAGCCAAAGATGCATTCTGGGTAATGACATGCAAATAAGCCCACCAGTTAACAGAATTTCCTTGTCCAATAACGGATTCGGACCAGCATGTAGGTTTTTAAATTGGAGCCAGGCTTGCCCAGGCCAGATGTGCAAACAAGAGTATGCATTCTTGGGTTTAGGGACTGGAGCAGCAATGCCTCTCAGAGGAGAGAGATGAGATAAAACTATGGCATGGGATATCAAATAAAGAACTGGAAACAGATAGAAATGTTTTTAGGAGTGGTGTTCATATCAGAAAACACACGGAGGTTTTCATAGGTAGTGGCTATGGCCTTGGGCATCCTCTATGTCTCCCAAGCCTGCTGGATGAAAGGTGTAAGCACCCTGGCCTGCCTTTGATTACCAACCACTTGTCAAGGTCCTGGTGATATGTTCACTTTTAGAGACATTTTGAAACAGCTGAGTTATCAGGTAGCTAAGGAAGTCCCTCTCCTTCTCAGCCCCGCTCCATATTAGTCCCCTGCAAGCACAGCATGGAGGGGGCACAGAGAATGAGGTCTCATTTTGTAGACCTTCCATTGGGCATGATTAGAAAACTGGCCGCCACCATTGACAAAGGGAGTCCAGTTTTCCGAGAAAAGTGTCCACAAATGAGAGGCGAGTTACGCTTGCTGCCTCTTGTGTGGCAAACATACCTGGCACTGTTAGCTCTGTAATATGAAAAGTCTATTCAAGTGGCTATTGAAAAAGAGTCGCAAAGAACTGAACCAGAAGACATCAAATAGGCTTAAATCAAAAGTTGTCTTACTCAGAATGCCTTGAAACATGATTTCAAAGCCTTCCTCTTTTGAAGCGAAAGGATCTCATGCCATTAACTAAAACAGGCAAAAAGTCTTACATTATAGATGTCACAACTAATGCTCCTCATACCGCCAAGGCGCTGGAGAATCAGAAAACGAGCAAACATTTGGATGTACTTCTCAGAGATGATGGCTATATTTAGCTGATGGCTATTCAATTTATCAGGGTCAGTTAGCATAATGAAAACATATTTTATTAGGCTGTTAAAGGGATAAATTGTTTTCATATTTATTCATCTGTTCCCAAGGCTAATTTGGGGGCTTTTAAAGGCACGCTTTTCACGTCCCTAGAATGAACAGCTAAATAAATAAAGCATTAGTTTAAGAACAGAACTAGCCACTCTAGATACAACATAGTTCTGTTCCGTATGGGTCTAAGTAAAAACTTTCTGTCTCAATCTTCATCGGCCATGGCAGACAGTCTCTGGAATTCCTAAACAAGCACAAAAGAAATACAAGTAGAAATATACGCCAGCAAGGAAAATAAAACAACTTAGCCATGGATGTTCATTGAACGAAACTCAAACCCAACATGATGCTGTTTATGATTTAAACTAAGAATACTTTAGCTTTAATTCATTGCTAAGAGCATTCCCATGGTCTGAATAACATAAAAAATCTGCAAAAAAAATTCCCTCTTTTATTTTGTTTATTTAATTAAAAAGTCAGCATTCCTATTAAAAATAGGAATTTTCAGATACTGGCTTTCAAGGCATGCTGAGGTCTCCAGCTCTGATCACGATGGCAGAAGAATTCCCAGAGGAGACAGAGAGGAAATACCTCTTAGGACTGACCCTGCCTGTCGCTATGTGTCATCTCTCATCCCCTGCCAAAGTCCCGTTCCATATGCACAGAGTGCAGTTAAGACCCAATTGAAACCTCACCTGTGCTCCCGCCTTTTCAGCTGTAAAAATCACTCTGGATGTGAGAGCAACAATAAAACCGAGGTCTCTCCCTGCAGTGAGCTCCCCTGTGAGTTGCTCCTTAAATGCTAGTTAAGACAAGCCAATTCCACATTCTCTTTTATACTCTCTTCTTGCATGATCCCAGTAACCTTAATTGCTTCAAGTGTCACCTACCTCCCTAACCCTGAAGCTGCTGTGTATAACTAGGCTCCTGTTTCCAGCTATCGCAGGGCATCTCAAGTCTTGGAAGATGCTTCGCTGTCTCCGATTCATGGCAACTAAGGGTAGCTTAGTATCTTGACACTACTTGGGCTCATATCTGATTCCTCATATTTGATTAAGGAAGTCACTACCCACTTCGGCTGATTCTCAAAGTTCACATCAGTGGAACAGTGAATCCTGTCTGGGTTGCCTCAGGACTTCTACCAAAATAAGACTTTCCTCTGCATTTAGACATTTCTGCTGCCTCCAGTGGAACCAGGGCAGCTTTTCCTGTAAAGGCCTCTTCCTGTCTCTTCAGTTAATGGCAACACCATCATATGGCATCTTCATTTATCTATCTATCTATCTATCTATCTATCTATCTATCTATCTATCTAT